>JAOWBH010187034.1:0-16424 GCA_028566215.1 Silene coronaria
TTTTTTCATTGGGGCTTCATCCTATTTGTGTGACCTTAAGGGATCAGCTGAGCACCGCCGTCACACGATAGTAACGTCAAACCCTAGTCGGCCAATCGTTACTAATATACATTAATCAGCTGGCAAGTATAATAAAATATATCCCAAGTGTATTTCTTATATGAGATTTATTATGTAAACACACTATTGTGGAGGACACTTACTCCAACAAACCCTTCCATTCACACTACCTTGGCGCCCAAAAATAGAGTCCGTAGGGGTGATTTAGCTTTGGTTCAAGTGGAGATAGTCGCGGCCGCAACATCGAATACGAGTCCCGATTTGGATTTTCCGGGACTCCAATTCATGTCGGTCACGCAAAAAGGTAAATTTGTTCTATTTAAACAGCGCCCTCTCCATGCTACTAAGTTTATTCATTGTCAATCTATACGGGACTTAGTGTTAAATTAGATTTCCGTTGATTTATTTGCGGGTGTGGGAATGAGACGGATGTATGATATTCTCGAAGAAACTTAACCCCGTCTTACTTGGATGTTTTTGAGCTCCTTTAGGATTGACAAACACAAACCGTCAGGGAAAGTCGGCTTTTTACATTTCCGTCTTATGAACAAAGACTATACCCTTACCTTTCCCACCTTTGCGAAACAATTTGGGCTTGACATATCCCCTCTCCACAGAGCACCGGAGGATTTTTATAATAAGATGGTATGGAAGGCTATTTCGGGTTTAGATGATAACCCGAGGACAAAGATGGTGGCAAACGCATGTCATAATGCCGCGATCCAAATTTGTAATAAATTTATGGGGTGGACCGTCTTTTCTCAGGATAAGAACCATTGTTTTAAGATGGAGGAGCTGTAAATCCTTGGCTCCAACCTTTTCCAACAACCCGCGCCAATCAAAATTTGCATCCTAAACCATATAGAGCTCCACCTAAACAAGCTTAACAACTCTCCGGGTAAAACGGTCCCGATTTGTGTCGGTAGAATCATAACCCACCTTGCCAAACGCTTAATCCGAAACTTGCCTAGCTCCATTACTTGAATCGATAGGGAGACTTAACTTTCTAAGGAAGACATCCAACATACCCTAAAATGGATTAGGAGGAACCCGGTTGACAATGTCAAGAATTGGAAAATTCGAGTCCAAGGCAAGGATACTAATTTGATGCCTCTCCCAAATGCACTAAAGATGAAGATAGTGTCGGACACCGAGCACTACTTATTTGAGTTAGAGGTCGAGGAGAAGAATGTTGACCCTCCTCAAACCCAACCACTCGTCTACGGGCGTGATCGGAGAGCCTCCCCCAAAACATCTATGCAATACAACCAACCCTGGCCCCTCTTTCAACAAAGATCCTTCCAATCCTTCCAACAAGGTGAGTGGTCGTCGTGTCAACCGTCCCAACCTCCTCTCCATCCCGACCTCGTCTCTTGGATGGATACAATGAACCTTGGTATGTGTTTGTGCTAGTTTAGCCGTAATGGTCCCAGCATCAACTAAGGGAGGAAAGAGTATGGTCTAAAGCTCAAGGAAACAGAAGGATGGAAGAAACCCAGGGGAACGCATCAGTTGGACCTCGAGCTAGAGTAAGGAAGGACGACCCATGGAGATTATAGATGGATCGGGGCCCGACGACTGACGTATGTGGAGTCTTGGAAAGCAAGTAAACTAACCCTACTATGGTTAGCTCATTATAAATAAAGGAAGGCTTTATTTACTAGACATACAACATAACCTAATTCATAGCACAACCCTCATTGTATACTCTCTCTCATTAAGCATCATAATGGAATCTTGGAAGGGTACCGTCCCCTTCTCGTGGTTTTTCCCATCGTTAGGGTTTTCCGCGTCACCAAATCTCACGTGTTATCTTGCTCAATTTCTTTACTTATTTTCATTAAGCGCATTAACTTAAAAATCTAGCACGATTAACGAATAAGGCCACTTTAACCCTCAAAATCCTAGTTCGGTACAAAATACCCGAAACAGTTTGGCGCCCACCGTGGGGCATACTGGTCGTCATCATTAATCATCCAAGAAGTAACACACGCACCATGAAAGGAAACGCCTTCAAACACAAAGCATTCATGTCCGGATATCCAGGAGGGTCTGAGCACCAGGAATCCCCAAACCCAGTAACCCCCCTGGCAGCCAGAGTACCTAGCTCGCTGGTGTCTTCGCTAGCAAAAAGAACCAAATCTGGAGTACGTGTAGTCCCACAAGGGGTGTCTGCAGGAAATGTGCCGCCTCACCAACCACCCTCCCAAGTTTGAATGGCCGATCCCAGAGTGCATTCGAAGGCGCCAACACCGAACCCCATGCAGATAGTGATAAAAGGTATGGACACCCTACACCAGGCAAATGGAGCTGCAAGAAGAAAATAAGAGTATTAAGGAGCAATCGACACGAGACAACAGAAGGATCCAGAATCAAATTGATTCTTGGTACAAGGAGAGTCCAGCCAATAATCAAATGGGACGTGCAAGTTTTCTGTCCAGTCAGCCTAGAGCAGGCGACAGAGACGCAAGACGCGTATATCCAGCAGACTTAATAACAAGGCTGGACATGAGTAGCGTGACACCAAGCGAGGAGATGGCACCAAAGGGGGCCAGATTCTCAATTCCTATAGCCAGCTGCATCAACGCCACACCAGGTAACGTCCCGCCTAGCACTCTCTTGCATACTGACTATCAACCTGCTTGAGGACTGTCAGGTAACCAGCCTATGGAAAGGAGCATCGACTTGGGATCCATAATGACGCTGGTAGCCACCAGTATTCCGAGTGGCATGCTATAACCAAAGTTCGCAGACAACATGCAAGGAGGTGTAGTACCAACCCATTAGTTCCAAGGCAACCAGAGTAAGGACGACACCAAGAAGACCAGCAGTATAAGGAACTGAAAGAACTCATAAGCTGGATCCCAGGGATGTTTGTCCCCTTGGAAAAAGCTGAACATGGGAGTTACGCAGATTCGCCCTTCAGCGACATCATAGCACTGGTTGCCGTCCCAAAGGATTCAGTGCTTATGCCATGACCTTTTACGACGGCACGGTGGATCTTTTCGATCACGTAAGTTAGTACAAGTAGAAGATGATGGTTACAACATCAATCGGGTCTGCATGTGCAAAGGATTCAGTTCCACATTGACAGGCGCCGTGCTCCAATGGTTCGTCAGCCTGGCAAATAAATCAATAGCAAATTTCGCAGACCTAGTGATCGCCTTCACAAAGCAATTCGCCAGCAGTAGGAAGCCTGAGAAGCTGCAGTGACTTTTATCGAATAGTACAAGCTTTCGAAGAAACTACAAGGGATTTTGTTACTAGGTTCGATAACGAGAAGGTGGCGATACGTGATTGTGACGTGCCGAATGCAAAAGAAGCCTTCAGGCAAGGACTCCATCTGGACTCTGACCTATACAATGAGTTAACCAGACATCCTTGCCGAACCTTCGAAGATATCTTGGCGAAAGTAACGGCCACGATCAGACTGGAGGAAGATATCTTGGCGAAAGAAACGGCCGCCATAACACGGAGGATTTCTAACTATTACGGCGGGAGGTCAAGCATTAATACAATCAAGGCAACTTGGACCACCTATTATCACGTGGTGGCAGGAAACAGGGGAAAGTAAGTTCGATAAACCAGGCTCTGCCGTCAACACCACCCGTTTGCACCAAAGTAATAAACGTGATAACAGGCGGTTCCACACAGGCAAAAGGAAACCAGCCGGAGACCTCATATAAAGTCAGCTACAGTAATCTACCAGCTATCACCTTCGACAACATAGACGTCTACGATGACCTAGAGCATCACGACGCCTTAATCATAACGTTGTCCACGGCAAATTGCACGGTTAAGAAAGTATTAGTCGACACAAGGAGTTCAGTTAACCTAGTCATGTTAGAGACAATCAAGAGTATGATGCTCAGTGAGAATGACCTACAGAAGAAGGCTATCCCGCTGGTAGGATTCAGCGGAGAGACAGCCCACTCACTTGGGGAAATCACGATTTCGACCTATGCGGAAGGTGTCAACAAACAGGTCAGGTACCTGGTAATAGACGGGCCGACTACTTACAACGTCATATTAGGAAGACCATGGCTGCAAATAATAAAAGATGTCCCATCAACTTACCACTAGTGTGTAAAATTCCCCACGCCCTGGGGAGTAGAAGAGATACGAGGAGATTAGGAAGAGGCAACAGGATGGTATAAAAAAGCGTTGAAGTGTACGGTTAATCCTCCAGCATAGCAATTACAGGATCGGTGTGTCCAGGTAGATTACACTGAACCAACAATGGAGGAGCTAGATCAAGTCGGCATAAACGCACTAAACCCGGAGCGCACGGTGTTAGTAGAGGCGGAATGCCCAGGAGAATAGAGGCGCTAGCTGATAGGGTTACTTCAGCAAAATATGGACTGATTCGCATGGTCTAGTGACGACAAGGTTGGGATCAACCCATCCATCATCACACATTAGCTGAGTGTCGACCCTAAATGCAGCCCGGTCCAGCAGAGAAGAAGGAAGTTTGCACCAGAAAGAAATCAAGTCATAAATGAGGAAGTGGACAGCTTCCTGGCAGGTTGGAAGATAAGGGAGGTCAAGTATCCGAAGTGGTTATCAAATGTAGTGGTCGTGCCCAAGAAGAATGGAAAGTGGAGAGTGTGTAGATTTCATGGACTTAAACTAGGCGTGCCCTAAATATTCTTTCCCACTACCTCACATCGACGTCATGGTAGACGCTACAGCTGGCCATGAGATGCTTACATTCTTGAACGTATGGAGCGGCAATAATTAGATAAAGATGGACCCTGCAGATCAGGAAAAGACGACATTCATGTCTAAAAGGGGGATCTATTGTTACAATGTAATGCCCTTTGGGCTAAAGAATGCAGGATCCACATATCGGAGATTGGCAAACAGGATGTTCAAAAAAAAATAGGAGAAGCAATGAAAGTATATATTGATTATATGGTGGTAAAATCGAAGGTGGCTGGACAGCATATGCGCCACCTAGCAGATATCTTCGATACGCTGAGAAAGTACAAGATGAAGCTGAACCTATATAAGTGCACCTTCGGGGTGTCATCAGAAAATTTCTTGGGATATATAGTAATGCAAAGAGGGATAGAAGCCAGCACTGAGTAGATTAAGGCAATACTTCAATTAAGGTCGCCCGAAAGGCCGAAGGACGTCCGGCGGTTAGCGGGGAAAGTGGTGTTAGGTTCATTAACCTTCATTAGACTCTTCTAATTCATTTTATAAATTACTCATAATTTATATTTAGTGGATCTAGTTGCATGCATGTGAAAATAAAAGGATGTAAAGAAGAAATCATATTTCCTTACATTGATTAAAAAGGAATATATGGACACAAGATTAGTCTCCTACTAATACTTGTTCTTGAACTTATATGAATTGGATGATCCTCCTTTAGTTTTCAAATTAGAAAAACCTTCTTTAAGATGCACCCAAGAATCAACCCAAAATTTACTACAAATATTAACTAGATATAGTGTAGTAAAAATTCCCTAAATAATACTAATATTATTTATATTACTACACTAGTAATAGTTTATAAATATTAATATTTATGTGAGTGTTGGGAGGTTTTGTATGCAAAGATTTTGGAGAAGAAAATGAGCAAAAATGAATTGTCCTACAACAACTCCAAAATCGGCACACACCATCAATATATGGGTGATTTTTGCTCTTTTATTTTCTCACTAGTTGTTGCTCCACGCCCTATCGGGCGCGGTGCCCCAATTTGGTTTCTCGTTGCACAGTATCGTATTTTTGGGTTATTAACTTGTGAACTCGTGTTCTCGGCATATATTTGAGTAGGCTGGTTCAGCATACTATGTAGTAAATTAAATTATAGTGATGGACAAGCGGAAGACTCGACGCTCCACTTCAGGTACATATATAGCGTATATAGTGGCCCAATTTGGTTCCTCGTTGCACGGTTATGTTTTTTGTGGCCATAAGCTTGGTATTGTAGATGATTGGCAATTAGACATTTATAATATTTTTATTACTCCTCGTTCTTCTATCTTTCCCCTCATACTAATTGCACTTCTCTTCTTAACCCTACATACTCCTTCATCTCATTTTTCCCCACCTTCCTCACCCTTGACCTCCTCCTCCTCTTTCTCTCCCAATTTTCTCTTTAAGCTCGTTGTATCCTAAATCACCACCCCTTTTCAACCTTGGTATCCTCTTTCTTCCCATTCCACTTGCTCTCATATTACTCCTCCCATTATTTCTCCACATATCTTCCCATTTCTCCTTCCTTCCTTTTCTCTTTTTCTCTCTTCATATCGTTCGCATCCTTACAATCCCTCTCTCTGCCTCTTCTTCTTTCCCCATACTCTCTTTCTCGACATCCTTCCACCCCCCCTTCCCCCACATCTACATTCTTCCTTTTCCTCATCTCCTCCTACTACTTGTCCTTATTCTCTTAACCCCTCCTCCTTTTATCCCTTATTCATTGATATGTCTATTATTTATAAGACTTTCGCTCATACTTTAGCTCGTTTTTATGATGTATACTCTCTATGAAGTGATTTTGTTAGCCAATGTCTTTTTCTACATGTTCTACATGTCTTATAGCATTTTGTAAGAAATGAAGCGATTTTACGGCCTTTTCCTATCATTTGGCATTCACCCGAGGAGGGCATAGATACTTTGAGCGAGTCTTGGCTAGTATCGAGGCGTTTTAGGAAGATCCAAGCATCCTGCTTGTGAAGAAATGGGACTTGTCTTCAACATGAACGAAGAAATGTGTTCAAGTGGTGTTTTAAGAAGAGTGTTCGCAACCCCATGCATTAATCCCTACCACCTAGGGGTTGTGACTACTTTTTTTGGTTGAAGAAATAAGCTCAAAGATGGATTTACTACGACCCTTATAGGGGTTGATGACCCCAACTCCATGGAGTTGATCATTGCGTTGCAAATGAGAAAAAAGTGAAGGGTGGTCAATTTACCACGTCCCCGAACAGGGTTGTGACCCTAGGGGTTCAAGGTTATTGACTTCTACAACGAAATGATTCAGCTCCCTCTCCTCTATTAAGCTTATGTTTTCCGTATATTGTAAGCACGTTATTTCATACATTCCTTAGTCTACATAAAACCTAATTTCCTTTATGTTCTTAGCTTGTAAATCATCAACATTAAGCTTTAATTCCAGGTTTTATTTGAAAATTATTTTGTTCTTTTTGTTCCAAGTTCCCGTTCTTCCTTGTGTAGGTAATTTCTTTCTCCTAGTTATATTTTATCATTTCCATTTCAATTTATATATTGTTATTATGTTTATATTAGTCGAATTAATCGTTGTTAGTTTAGTTGTTATTATGAGTAAGTAGTCTTTTAATGTAGGGTATAGAGTAACTACGTCTGATTAGTTTCTATAATTGTTAATTTGGGCTTGTTATTTATCCATTTTTTTTCTCTATCACATGCTCGATATGATTTGTTAATCTTTGATTCTCGATCACACTCGTTAGTTAAATTTGTTAAGATCGAAAGTCTTGAATAGAATTAGACTAAGCATGTTCTAGTAGTTCAATCTAGTTAGTACGAGAGCCGCTAGAATTTGTTCAAAGGTTAGTAATCAACAGAAAGGCAATAACTTAAGACCTAGACAATTATTGATTATATGCTCCCCTAAATTGAAAACGAAATTTGCTATTCTACATGTGTGAATCTATTTCCCTAGATCCTTTATTATATCATCTTAATTTGTTATCGTTTTAATCATCAAACCAATCAAACAGTCGTACGACCTTGATAAAATTCTAACCATAGCCTGTCATACTGCATCTACCGTATTCCTGAGATCGACCACTACTTCCCTAACTACATTTGTTTGTTAGCTAAATCTAGGATATCTTTGTTAGATACGCGATAAGCCTATCATTCATCTCTCTCTCTCTCTCTCTCCTCCCCATTCACCTTGTTCCCTCTCTTTTATCGTCTTTAATGTTGTCGTCTCCTATATCTCCTCCCTTTTATCATCCTCCTTGTCCCCTTTCCTATTCGTTCTCTCTCTTCTATTTCAGTGTCTCCCCGCCTTCTCTTGTGTTACCTCCATTAGTTACTGTGTGCTTCTTCTAATAAAATGACATTGTGATTAAGATTGTCTCTTTTTTAGTCGAGTTTCCTTATTTTAATCTGAAATTTTTCATTTTAGATCATTTCTCTTCCTATTACTACTCCTACTCCTCATCCTCTTTAACCTCATACTACGCATCCTTCTTTCTCTTCTTACCTCTTCCTACTCCCCTCTTTCCCCGTTCCTCTCCTTCTCCCTCTCCCTCTCCTTCTCCTTATTCATCCTTTTCTCTTTTCATTTTCTATTCAAATTCATGTTAGTTAGGCTCCTCATGAACCATATAAAATGTCGACATGCTTCGAAACACAAAAACTCATGGACTGGAAAAATAGTTAGAAATAGTCGCCCCTTGCTTAGATTACAACACAACTCGAAAAATAGACAGTCATTGATCTCTTGATAGTAAACTAATAGGAGCTCTCGTACGATGTCTCTTTTCATGTGTCACTTTCATGTGTCCATATACTCATATGTAAATAAGTACAGTATGGGATAATCATCTAAAAAGTTGTCTAAAATGCCATGTAATAAATGGAATTAGCATGTCAACCCTTGAATCAATGTAAATAGTTATCCTATCTAGTAAAACTGGAAGAAAACTCACTCTGTGGGACCTGCCAACAGAAAAAACAAGGACAAACAATGTCCAAAGAGATTTATATTAGTTAATATTCAGCATGTTAGTATTTTTTTGGGTTTGAGTTGAAATATGAGCGAGATTGTCGTAAATTAGCAGTCGTGAGTTTGGTAACCTGGGTGAACAAATGCAAGGATGAACTTACTATTCTCGGCATATCACCTTTATTCTAGCTAGTTAAAAATATTTCAACGGGAGATAGTTTCCCTTGTTATTGACTGAACAAAAACCTCAATTTTCTTAAATCGACGAAAACCCTGTTCATTAAAATCAAACACCACCAAAAAACCTCAATTTTCTTAAATCGACGAAAACCTGTTCGTTAAAATCAAACACCACCAAAAAACCTCATAAACTCACCCAAGTTCAATCTCCTCAAAAGGAGAACAAATCAAACACGACCATAAACCTCATAAATTCGTTGCCTTGGTAGTTTGTATCTTCAAAGAAGGGCAAGTAATTTTAAGTGTTGCTAACAATTTGTTGGACACCAATATTACTCAAGTGTCTAAATTATTAAAAAGTTACTGCCTAACATGACCTAAAGAGGTTATATATATACAAGATGAGCCAACCTTACCCCCAAGTAAGAAACACAATGATGTAGTTAGATTTAGAATGACCCATAACCTAGCATGCACGCACTGTAATCAACCTTGAAAGACACGGCTGAGGTCCACCTAGCAACTGATGAGCTTGAAAATTCATAGGTATAGCTGCTAATAATTCGTCAAATATAAATGCGTTGGCGTTATCTGTCTGTTTTCCCAATCTTCAAACCTTCTTTTTGCCCACATGATTTACCATTCACCTTAAACTCATCTGCTCAACAATAAAGAAAAAGTTATGATCTTTAACCTTAGGAGCCTAATCGCCAATACTCATGATCACAACAATAGCATTACAATTGTGCCTCAAAAGTTTCACTGTTATCTTACGAATTACTTGAAAGATGCTCATTTCTCAATAAAAAACGCAACCATTCAATTCACAAGCTTGTAAAAAATTAGGCTTTACAAGAATGAAATTAGTTGTGACATGGAAAACATAGTCGTATCCCTTCATCAAAGTCAACCCATTAATTACAAAGTAAAATTGAATAAAAAGCTAATAAATCATAAAGTTCTAGCTTACACAAAAGAGAGATAAGAAAAGAAAAGGGAAAAAATTAGGAGAATTCAAATATTTTCGAATAAAATTCCGGAGGACAAGTCTAACAGTCTTAACACAAACCTCGTATGTAACAAAAACCCCGAAGTTTCTACCTGAGGTACAAGCACACTTGATTCGGTACCATTAGCAAAAAGAAATAATTTGCCAATGACAAATTAGCTGTAAAATTGAGAAAGCAAAGTTTTTTTCCCCTTTTGTTTACCCTTTTGTTTACAATATCATCATCCAATCTCATGATAAAACGTTTTGAGTTACTGAAATACCAACTTTGCCTAGAGTAACATATACCAACTCTATCATGGCTTATGTTGCTTTGTCTCCACTACAAGTGTGGGAAGAAACAATGTCAGACATGACTTTTTAAGAAAAATTTTTATGTTTGATATATACTTGTCGAGGAATCAAAATATAGAATTGGCGTAAACTTATGAGAAACTAAGTTAGGTTAAAAAATCCAACCAAAAGATTCAACTATCCTGAAACGCGAAATAGAATGTAGACATGAATTAGCACGATAAGGTCCCAACAGTTGCTCGAGTGCCATTTAAAAATCGGCTGGGAAAAGTAAGAGGGAACAAATGATAGGGTAAACAGATGAAATGGGGAATTGATAACTAACAATTTGCTACGAGTTTGGAGGTAGTATAACTTGAACAGGCAGAATCATGTCAACAATTAAGAAGGTTGCATCATGTATTCATGCTTAAGACCCCTTGACCTCAAAGCAAAGTTTGGCACATGAATATTCTAATTTCTAAGACCACTACAATATGACCATCCAAAAAATCATACAAGGCACGACAATGTAAGCATTAATAGTCAAGATAGATGTATTTATACATAATACCTTTTTTACTGAAAGTAAAATACCTGTGCTGTCAGCTTTGAAATCTACAGCTAGTGTGACGTCACATAATATGACCACTGCAATCGAGGAGATATCCAGTACATTAAAAAATACATCAAACGAGAGACTTGTAAGTCACAAAAGTGAAAAACAAATTAGAAAATTGACAACTTTCTGAGGTAAGCAAGAATGTGTAAAAGAACTAACTGACCAAAAACAAAAAGGATAATATAATAGAGGTAATTTTACCAACGCATAGAGTTGTAATGCTTCCGTCTTGCACACTCCGAATAAACTGATCGTGTGATCTTCGACATATGGTTGACAATGATCTTTTAGAATCTATATGAGCTTCTTCCACCTCTCTTGTTACACCGCTACAAAGCAATATTAATTATGTCAAGTCTTAATGCTTGAACAATTCTAGGTTGGCACAACTAATAATAATAAAAAGTAGAACTATTCCTGCCCTCAGTAGAAAGCGCTCAGTTCTGTGAGGACATTGAAAAGTGAAGCAGAAGAAGCAACAACAAAGCAAGAGAGCATGACCCCTGAATGACATTACAAGAGAGAGATTCATTAGAAACCAAAAGGAGAAAAGAAATAAGGGGTGAATGGGGTGCAAAAGAGTGAATGATTAGAGTAACTGTCGATAATTTGTGAGGATGGGGTGAGCAGCACATGTGATGGTGTATGTAAGAGTATGTGGGAAAGAGTGTATGTAAGCTTCTTAGACACAAACTCTCTAGTAAGAGAGTGACATGCAGGATAAAAATATATAATTAGATAAACCATGGCAAATAGGTGACGTAACTGATGTATCGAGATGTATGTGGACTTAATCCTAACTAAGTCCAGAAAACAGAAAACATACTAACTTCACACCTAAATTTACTCCTAACAACAACCAGTATCACTATTGCCAATTTGTCATCATCGTGGTCTAGGAATAAAATGGCTAGCAATCAAGATGTAAGCATACCCCTTATTCATTCAAATAACCACAACATTAATTTTATTTTCAGACTTACCATTTACCCCTACCAATTTCACCTCAAAAGCTAAAAACAAAATCATTAATGCCACCATCGTAATGTACCAAGATGTCTGCGGCCTAAATCCTAATCCAGTATAAAACAGAATAACATGCTAATGTTATACCTAAATCCACTCCTAACTACAACAATTTTCACAATTGTCATCGCCTCGGTCTAGGCAAACACCGGCTAGCCATTAGGATGTATGCCGCCTTATCAGATTCAATCAAATAGGAACAACATATACTAATTCCATTATCAGACTTAGTATTGTTTACAGTTAAATTAGACATAAAATATGTGAGCAGTAGCAAAACATCGTATCCCCTAGGACGAATCATTTAAAGCAAGTTCACATCTCCGAATTATTATGCTCCGAGAGAAGTTCACATCTTAGATTCTAAGTTGGGGTTGTTACCCGTGTAAAGAAATTATCACTCGTCTTGGCGTAGCGGGTTTGTTGCTTTCCACCATGCTATCATGATAACCTCCACTGCAAACAATAATTGAAAGAAAATATGTGGTAGCTCTTTGACGGTTGTCATGATAGCATGGTGGTTCCACGATCTAATCATCCGGTTCAATAATATTAACCATGGAGGCATCGTCGACCTTTTGGCAAACCACAACTCGAACATGTGATCTTATTATACCAAGTGCCTTCCCATGATCAAGAGCGACCTTCAACACCGACTCATTGGTTGCATTGGTCGACTCCGCTTGCATAACCACGTTAGCTCATTCAGTATCAATAGGAAAGCCTACTTGGGGTTAACAAGGTTAATATAAATAATGTGGAAACACGAGAGTTAAAGAGATAAAAACGAGAACTACATGAGTTAAGTTGAAAAAATAAAGATGACAAACAACTCAAAACATATATACTCTATAAAGGAATAATAAAGAAACAAATCACATGAAAGAAAAAGAATTTGAAAAAGGATCAGATTTTTAAAACTTTGAATGCTTGGGATAAAAACAAAGTCACTGATCAAGAACGCAAACTTACAGGGAGTCTGGGATCCGCAAGCATGGGGAAGAGACCACGAACAATCAATGACTGCCTAACCTGATAAATTTTAATGCGCAACAAGAGTTAAAATAATGCAAACAACTTACAGAGTCGAACATAAATTACAAATTCAAAACAAGTAATCAAGAAATAGAAGTGTTAAATTCAACACAAAAGAAGGGATGTATGATGTATTCAATATCCACAAATTTCTTAAGAAAGCTGCTAATCACCTAATCACATTTCAACGCTAGTGTGGTAAGAGGTCAAAGAGAAGATAGGTGGTAAGGTGGTTAGCTTCAATCGCACAAAAAAAAAAGACACGCTAACTACCATAGCGATAAAAGAAAAAGGCAATTGGTAGGTCGGAAAAGTCGTATGATCAGCACAACCCAAACAAACAAATTGGCTGGGTAATAAAATAGATGCGCACAAATCACAATACATACATACTGATATACACTATTGCTTTTAGTCTGCTACTTTTTAAGTTTTTAAGGATCCTCCTCTCAATACTATGAAAAGAGATTCAAAACAAGCCCTAACAGTTAAGAATCCAGCTGAAATATACCCAAGTAATAAGATATGGCATCAGCAAGAGTCATGACTCGTGATTCTAAACAAATAACCGAACCTGATCAGTGTTCTGAAGTATTTCCGTTATCATGTCAGAAACTTGAAAATACACTATTCAAAAAAGTGCTTATAGCATCGTATATTTGTCTCTAGCATTTAGATAAAGATTTATTTTGGTAAGATTCTATCATTACCAGAGTAAAAAAAGATTATCAATTTGGACGCCCTGGAAAATATGACTGTGTCAATTACTACCATTACCATATGAAAGTAAAGCAAAATTAAATCAGATTTAAGCCTCCATACCTCAAAGGCACCAGTAAAACTCCATTTTAGTTGGTTTGTTTTAAGACGAGGGATCACAACTGAGAGAACTGGCATTGCTGGCCTATATTTAGCAATTAGCATGCAATCAACAAGCAACATATTCATGAGTCCTAATGACTGCAGTCAAAAGTAGTAGACATCCATATCCTACCAGGCAACTATTAACTAATTAATTAGGATGTCGTAGATGAAACAAACATTCAGCAAATGATCTAATGCTTGATATTTTTTAGGTATTTATCTTTCTTACATCTTTAATCTTTGAATCTTATAGTGGAATCACCAAAGCAATAAGAAAATCGTCATAAATAATTTAAATAATACCTCGTTGCTCTCCCGGAGGAAGTAAAGCATATAATAACAGATGCCTTAACATGAACCCTAAAAGGCCAGAAAATTGAACTAATGTAAACATCGATGAACATGGTAGTTGACAACTGAACAGTTTGAGTTGGTAACAAAATAAGCAGATAATCCCTAAAATTGAATAAAAACGCATTAAATTGGACGAAATCAAGCCGATCAAACCTGAGAAATTAAGAAACGATTCGCCAAATGGTTGAACTGCTTTAAATCCGACATCCACAACCCTATAAAATTGTAAAACCACCTTTAAACCCCCCCTAAAAACGGAATTATTCAAACAAACAACTAAAAAAATTGAATAATACCAAGCTTATTACACCTCAGGAAATCAAAATCGATTGACGACATGGCTGGGTTGCTTTAAATCCACATCGATGAACATGGCTGAGTCGGTGCAGAGTGAAAGAAGGAAAAAGGAGAAGGGGGAATTAGTGTCCCAGAGTTGGTTGAGATATGGGAAAGCTGAAGAGGGAAAAAAAGTAAAAACGGAGAGTAGCTGTGTGGTCAAGATGAGTGCAAAAGGGGACCAACGGCTGAGATTGAGCACTACACTATTCCTAAGAGGGTTACTATTCCTAAGGCACTATTCTTTTCCAACTATTCCTAACAAACTTCTCATATTTTAGGGGTTGGGGATTCCCAAAATATTACACTTTGGGTCATTCAATCATTCCCTTCCCTTGCCCTTCTCCTTCTCAATTCCTCAAAATCCCTCTACGTCCATTCCCCCACCCCAAGGGTTTCACATTCTCTTTCCCCTTCATCTCACTCATCAACCAAAAGTTCACAACCACCCACCTCTATCATCCGCCCCATCCGACTGCGACCTACCGTCGGCGCCGAACAAATCAGAGAACTTCCTAACAACCGTCATCCCCCGTCTATTCAGACCACTCACCAGACCCATCGAATAGTTGTGGAAGGACATTAACCATTTTCATTAGATTTTGATTTCAAATTTTTATACTACGCTTATTATCCAGAATGAAGAAAAGAGAACAATGTCAACACTTTTCAACCTTTAGATAAGGGAGAAACAAAAATTAGCGAGAAATAAAAGTGGAGACAGTGAGAGAAGGGTAGGAAGTGGGAGTATGGGTCTTAGGTTGAGGTGGAATGATGGCGGCGTGGTGGGGGAGATACGGCAGATGAGACTGCACGATGGAGAAACGGTAGTGGGGTTGGAGCGAAGCTGGCTGCATGCAGCCTTTTGGGGTGGATATTGGTTGTTTGCGGTGGTGGGTGTTAATGATATGGTAGTGAATGAGCGAGTAAGTATTCCTTTTCCTTGAGATAACCAAACAACTAGTTAAATTTGGGGTAATCCCTTTCCTTTCCCCCTCTTACTCTTTCTCATGCTCATTCCCTTTCCCGAACCAAACGTCCCCTTAATTTACTTTAATCTCCTTAGGAGGCGTTTGGTTCACATAAAGGTATTGGCATGGAATTAGGAATCAAACCAGGGTAGTTAGGTTAGTTGCAAAATGGATTTAGCGAAATCGTCTTTATCTTGTAGTGGACCACTGTTTACTGAAAAGAAGAGCCATGTTAAATAAAGTAATAAAAAGAAAGTGTCATATTTTTTGGTACTGATTTTCGCAACACACATTTTACTTATCTCAGTACGTGGTTGACAATTATACCCCTCTCAGTTCTCCCGTCATTTTCCATCTCTAATCTCATTCCCCCCAATTCACAAATAAATGTACTACGCTAATAAATTAGTTTGATAAACACAAATAATTATGTATTGTGTCGATAAATTATGTACTTCATTTATAAATTAATTCATAAACTTTGTACGTACTACATTCCCAAAAAAACATTGAGTAAAAAGATTGAAAAATTAAAGACATTGCAATATATTACACTAGGAAAAAGAAATCCAACAATTTTTACTATGTTGACCAAGAACACTACATACAGTACATTGAAATCATGTGCAAATGTACTCGTACAATGTTCAGCAACAAGACCACTCCGGTCTACGTAGTACTATGCGGCCAATCCTTCCCTTGAACTAACACCACAACCGTCGCCGAACATCCCCTTCGTTACCACCGTAAAACAAACACCATAAACCACCACCGTTACTACTGTCGCCGGTGGACCACCATCAATCGACACGGACGTCGCCGTATGCTAAACCCTAATTAAATTATGGGTATGTATCTGAATTTGACGAGTCAATTAAATTATTAATATCGGATTCACGATTTAAATACCCGTTCTTCATTTGAATAATTGTTTATAATTGAAGTCTTGAAGAATTTAAGTAGATTGAAAAAGCTGAGATTTTAATGATAGAAGGAAGGTAGAGAGAAGGGATAAAG
>JAOWBH010187251.1:4788-18301 GCA_028566215.1 Silene coronaria
TGCTCGGAAAGTCACAGAAAAAAGTGATGTTTACAGTTTCGGGGTGGTACTTCTTGAGCTACTAACAGGAAAAAGACCTATTGATGAACAATACGGAGAAGGAAGAGACATTGTTCATTGGGTTATGAGTAACTTCAGTGAAGATCAAAGTGATGAGATTCATGTCCTCGACGACAAAATTGTATCAGATGACCTCAAAGGTAATATGATGACGGTATTGAAGATGGCTACCCTTTGTACAAGCGATCTGCCCACTCTCCGTCCCACAATGAGAGATGTCGTCAAGATGCTCACCGATGCTGATCCTTGTGCTTTACAGGTTCCAGATGATTATTCAGGTAAAATTGAAAAACTTGTGTCTTGTGAATCTTAGCAAATCCTTCAAAGATAAAGAGTAGTCCATACATATTTATGTATAAGTTGAATCCTTTAAATTGCCTTTGTTTTTTTTATTGTTTAAAGTGTAGTAATATAAGGATTTGTACATTTTCATATTTGAATAGTATGTAATTCATTTCTCATAAATATTTAAAAAATAAGTATTGTACATATATTCAGAAGTCCGATAAAGTTATTAATGTGTGATACACACGAGTCATGACTCCTGACTTACGCTAAGAACCTACACGGAGATTTTATGCTCTCGTTTCTTGTAGACCCGCAAGTACTGTCGTCACCTCTGCTTCCTTTGGCTCCATCACCTCTCTTCCATGGACCGTTAACCCCCACTTTATGCGCCCCTCCTTGTCTCGACAAACCTCACCAATTCCTACTCTCACTCTCTTAATTCACCACTCCCGTATCCACATTTATCTGAAGGCACCACTTCGGAACTTCTCTGGCTTCACCCACACCCACCGTTTCAACACGCATGGCCCAAGGCCCCCAACCTTCCGTCCTCCCTTCGGTCACCCCCTCATCTCTCATTTTAAGGTACGCTTAATGTATTTTGGAGAAGGTTATGATGGCAAAGTCTTGACATGTCCATTTTTAGAGGTCTACTACCTTAGGCAAAAACTCAAATAAAACATGTATGTAAGAAATGACCATAATCCACATACATTACGCAATTCAAATTCAAGTCGATGATTTATGATTATTATACCACATATATGTGGTCGTATGCATACAAGTATACAACCGTCTTAAACCTAGTCACCAACCTTAATTTTATGGGTTCAGACCTCAACAATGAAATTGCATTTGTATTTTGTGATGCAAGTTACTTCTCTTAGTATGGTACTAATGTAAAATTACTCCATTAGTCTGTTTTCATTTGAAAATGCAACTTTCTGATTATAGGCAAGTACAATTTCATCCGTTCCCATTGATCAAAGATCGATGTTGGTGGACCTCGGATCCTCATACACGGATCCACCGGTGTTGCGTATGATTAATTGCAGATTCCGGTGTCCTCAATATCTTATCGATTTTGTTTCTTCACAACCCAAAAAATGAAATAAACTCAACTACAAATATAAGTGTAAGTACTATACATTCCCATATACAAGAATAATAAAATAGGATAAATTGAGATGATTAAGGTTGCATTTCAAATATAATCGTACAAGTTTTCACTTTTTCATAATAGACATGTTTATTTTCCTTCTTTTGACAATTGACATGGGTCTACACTTCTTATAATAGACAATTAGGCATCCGCATGGGACGAGTTTTTTCTCCTAATTAACAACGTACCCTTTGTGTCATGTAACCCATGTTTCAACGCGGACCATCAGCCTTTTGTGTATGGAAAATAAGCCAGCGCTGCCACCGGGTGGGGCCCAAATTCGGCGTCACCTTCTCATATGCAATAAAAGGGGACCCCTAAAATAAAGGGTGTATGTAAGATGACTTTTATTTTTAGGTTTTCCCTACTTATTATATGTGAGAGGGTGGCGCTGAGATTGGGCGCCACCGGATGACGCCGTATCATTATTCCGTGCTTATACGCCGTATAGTGTGAAAAAATAATGCACATGTTCTTATTTAAAACGGTAGTACCTGTCTTAACCAAAATGTTTAGATATTAGTGGAAAAAACATATCCTACACTCTTACCTATATACAAGTGGTGGTATATTATTTGACCTATTTTAATCTTTAAGATGTATACAACTTGTCTTAAAAAGGACTCATTGTAAAAGAAACACATTCAACTTGGTTTTTAGACTCCAAATCATTTTCTTATACGCTAATCATTGCTAGTTTTGAAACTAAAAACTCTTCTTATTATTTATTTATACGCTCATTATCATTTACATCATGAAACTGAAAACTGTTTATATTGATCAAATGAAATTTACATCTCTAAAACCAAATCCGATTAAATTAAACTAATTAAATTTGCAAAGCGTCTTGCTTGTGACGGATAGTGCCCCTCTCACAATAAGATAAGTGAGAGGGTAAGTGGGGGAAATGAAGCACCCAATGAATAGTGCCACTTGCACATTATAAGGGGGCATTATCCGTCTCTACCTTGTGACGGTTAGCGTCTGTCACAAGTAAGAATTTGTGTTAAATTTGTATGTAAACAAAACTTGGTCACCAATAAAAGAAACTCGCCCCCAATTATTCTTGTACATATACCCAGGATACATATACCCCCTCTAATTTAATCAAAACTTATCATTTAACTTTCAAGGCATAAGTTTAGAAACTTAAGTCGCTAAATAGTTTAAAAGTACTGAATTTATAATATGAAATTAACATATTTAAATTTATCATAAAAAAGTCTTTACAAACCAAACTTAAAAGAAAAATAGTGTGATATTGGTAGAATATATATGGTCCAATCAATAATAGTCATAACTAGAGGTGGCTACTGATCGGCAGGACCGCATCGTGCTGAACCCGATCACAGATCTCAGGTTAGCTAGACCACTTCTAATCCGACCTTGACCCAACCCTTGAAGAAAAGATTATTTAGAGCGGGCATGATCCGGATAAGCTTAAGATAGACTGGCACATGGATAGGTATCAGACGAGTTAGTAACAACTTGAGTCGAAAACTTTAACCCAACCCACTCCGGAGGTTCGGTCTCAAATCAACTTTGATTTCGAGTTGATCCGCTAAAGGGTGACCAAGGCCGAGTACGGCCGGGTTGACCTGCGCGAATGGCCAACTCTATCCATCACCAACTCAGCCAAGTAGACGAGTACTGCCCTCAAATTAGCGAGTAACACAAAAAAGTGGCGTGTCCACCATACACAATCACACTTCACACCCATTCATTATATTAACCTTCATTTGGACCAACAAAAAGACACTAATTAATACAGAGTATAATATCAAAAATCAGTCTTTTTAGTGTAAGTTTTATACATCATTCAAACACAGACTTAGTCAGTCAATTCATTTTTGTATTCTTGACCTAATTAACGCGTTTACCATTTTATTATTTCTACTATATATATTTTCCAATTCCTTGCATTTTTATTATTTTACTTAACACCCTTTTTTATAAAAATCCCATTTTTTTTTTTCTAAAATAATGAAATACACAACATTTCAATTATGAATTACTTTATTTCATTTCATTCTAAAATAATAATAGTATTCTTTTATTTCATTTCATTTCAATTCCCACTAATCAATTCCATTTCAACAGTTTCAATTTCAATTACCACTAATCAAACCCTAATTTGTGCAATAATAAATCCTTCAATTCTCAATTGCACAAGTTACCCAAGTGGAATTCAATTCCCAATTATTAATTCTCATAATGTTTCATATTCTAGAATTGTAGGTGGAAATGGGTTTTTATGTGGAATTAGATTACAATCATTTCAATCAGTTATGGATTGTTGGAGATTTCTTGATATTGGGAAAAAAATTGTTCATAAAAGAATTTATAAAGGTCCGATTTTGAGTGAAATTGTAAGTGGGAATTCACATATTTGTGGATTTGTAAATAATAATACTAATACCAATACAAACACGAACACGGATACGGATACGAATATTCTTAAATGTTGGCAATGGAGGGAATGGAATTTCAATTCAAATCTGCCAAGTTTTTCTAAAATTGCAGTTGGTGATGATTTTTTATGTGGGATTGTTAAAAATAATGGTAGTATATATTGTTTAGGAAATGATGGTAATAACAACAATAATAATAGTAATAATGTAATTAAAAATTACCCAAATGGTAATTATAGTGTAATTTCAGCTGGTAAAAATTATGTTTGTGGAGTAGAATTAAGTGGGAATTTACAATGTTGGGGGAACATGGTAGGAAGTGAGCCTGTAGGAGTGTTTAAGGATGTGGCCTTAGGAGATGGGAGAAGTTGCGCGATTCGCGACAATGGAACGATTGTTTGTTGGGGGAGTGATGGGTTTAAGGTGCCGGAAGCGTTGCAGGAGACTTATTTCATTGGAGTGGTGACAAAGGGGAGTGTTTTTTGTGGAATTGTTGCGTCCAATTTTTCGTTGTTGTGTTGGGGGAACGTGATTATTGATACGAATATGTTGGTGTTTCCGAGAGTGATGCCAGGGGAGTGTACTAGTGAATGTCCCTTGTGCGGCCCTTTACCGGGATATGGTCAGTTTTGTGAGAAGGGTTTGCTGGTGTGTCAGCCTTGTGACGCGATAATGGGTCCGAATGTGGGTTCATTGTCGCCTCCTGGTTTGGATGGTAAGAAGAGCATTTGGAATGGTAAAATGGTTGTGTATTTAGTAGTGGGGTGCTTAGGATCGGTTTGTTGGATTGCGATTGTTGTTGTCTTGGTATGGAGATATTGTCGAGGGAAAGGGTGTCGGGTGCATGATTCAGGACCTATGGAGCTTACCCCAAATGTCCAAGGGATTAACACTGAGGAATCGCGACATGAGCATGATGAGTTTGATGAACTACCAAGGGCACCACTACCGGTCCTTGAGAAGCGGTTTAGCCATATGTATAGCATTGATAGAGGAGGGAGTCTAGAGGAGTTTTCTCTAGAGGTCTTGTTAGAAGTCACCCAAAACTTTTCTCAAGAACGTAGGATTGGGATAGGTAGTTTTGGGTCGGTCTATCATGCTACATTAGACGATGGGAGAGAGGTGGCAATCAAGCGAGCAGAAGTGCTCACGAGAACGAATGCGTTAGGAACTAACAGACGCCAAGAAGATAAAGATGTAGCATTCATGGCAGAGTTAGATGTCCTGTCAAGGCTTAACCATAAGCACTTGGTTAAGTTAATCGGCTTTTTTGAGGATGCAAACGAAAGGGTGTTGGTCTATGAGTTCCTGAACAATTTTACCCTTCATGACCACATTCACAAGCTCAAGGACTCGTCTCTTCTCGCATCATGGCCTAATCGGATCAAGGTGGCTCTAGACGCTGCTAGGGGAATAGATTACCTACACGCATATGCAGTGCCACCGATAATACACCGTGACATCAAACCTTCCAATATATTACTAGACGATAATTGGACGGCTAAGGTGTCAGATTTCGGATTGTCACTAATGGGGCCTCAAGAAGGGGAGTCCCACCTCTCCCTTATGGCCGCGGGTACCTTCGGCTATGTCGATCCCGAGTACTACAAGTTACACCAGTTAACCACGAAAAGTGATGTTTACAGCTTCGGAGTTGTTCTACTAGAGATTCTAAGCGGGTTCAAGGCTATCCATATCAACGAGGACGGAACTCCAAGAAATGTGGTAGATTATATGATGCCCTACATAATAAGAGGTGATATACATAGAGTTTTAGACCCAAATGTACCGCCTCCAACACCAGTGGAGATAGAGGCCGTGATGCTCGTTGGCGACCTAGCTGTGGAGTGTGTTAGCTTGGAAGGTCGAAATCGACCTTCAATGTCGAACGTTGTCTCCATTCTCGAAAGAGCACTGGCAGCTTGCTTGGTTCGGCCTACATTTTCTTCATCGTCGGAAGCATCCTCTAGATGACCCGTTGCTTTCATGTAGCTCCATTATTTTTCTCTGGGACCAAGTCCATTTTTGACGGCAACGGGACTTTTCCACTTTTGTATATATATATATATTAACATTCTTTTATTCTTTTATCTTGTAAATTTCTTAATTATTGCATACGTCGATGAAATTGGTTTTCAACCATGAAATAGGAAAGAAATTGTGTAGAAAGGGAAGAAAATTGACTACCACATTAACCATAGCCATACGGTCGTAGACTTGTTCAACACAACCAACTAGTCAAGAAAATAAACATATAAAAATGAGTTGACTTAGGTACATAGTCCACATACTTTAAAAAAAGTTGACTTTTCAACTCTCCCAGCTTAGTGCATTACTCCATTGCTGATGTGAATCCAGACCTTTCATGAACCAAATCACACTCGAGTCGAAAGTTCATCGAGTTGAAATAATCTTACAATAATACACTCTTTAGTCGATAAGGTCTTTCTACAAGAAGAATACCCAACAAATTCTCAAACGACATTCGCGAGGGATATATTTTGTGAAGCTACTCAGTTTACCCGATAAAAACATTCAGTGATACATTTTAACCGTCTTGCCCTCTTTGTATGTGGAATTGTCTCGTGAGAGACTTATCCAAAAGAATAAGAATGGTGTAGAATATAGGGAGGCCAAGAAAATGGATGGCTCACTGATACCAAGGGGAGACGTATAAATCTAAGCCATATAACTGATGATTACTGGTACAAATCTAAGCAGCCACTGTTTCTGAAGCAGTCTTTTGTTCCAAAAGTCTTGAAAGGGCTTTATCAATCTGAGCAAATACATCTTCTTTAGTCGCATTTCCATCAACCTGTAATCAGCAGAAACACCTCCTGAATGATTGTATCGGAAAAGACCATGCACATGGCAAAATCAAATTGACAAAGTATCGACTTGTTTAATGTGTGGGGTGATCTGGTAAACTAGTGTAGAAGTAGTTGACAATTTCACACCACTGAAATTACCAACTCTTGTCAGTGGTCCTTTGAGGACCTGTCTCATATATAGAAATTGTGAAAAATAGAATAAACGGGTTGAATTAAATGTGTAATGAATGGGTAATTAGTGAACAAATAGAGCAGTCGCACAAAATTTACTCTGCAGACCGTGTTTCAGAGTTTATGAAACTATTTATCAAAATCCCAACTGGAAGAATCATTTAAAACCCAAATGCAAGTGCTTCCAACTTTCAAGAAACTTTTTGTGATGAGCTTCTTGGACAGAGAGGTAACCCATGCATGGCTCGACGAGGTCTATACTCTAATAGTATCTTGATACTTAGAACACAATTTTGCAGGTTAGGAGCTAAAGAAGAATGAATGCCAATGCACATAAGTGGGAGACATAGTGACTTTATTTGACACATTTACTTAGCAGATAACACATCAATTATGAACAATGATAAAAAATTACAGTAACACACACAGAAATTTATTGCATAGTGCACATTGTAAGGGAAGGGCTGAACGGCGAACAGAGGTAGTATAAGCAAAAGAAAGGTAGACATGCCTTCAAAATTATGTCTTGATACATAGACAGGACCGCCTCTACATTTTGATGGTGAGTATGCAAGCGCAGCTTCACCTACAATCATCAACAGGTGAAAACAAGATAAAAGATATAATCACTATTAATACTTTGCCGATTGGTAGCTAATAAAAGGAAAAACCCTAAATTTACAAATCTTCGAGCAAACCTTTTCCTCGGTATCATCAAATCGCTGAGTCAGCCTAGCAGCAATTTCATCATTTTCAGGAGGCGAATATTTTAAATGATATATCTTTCCAGTAACAGGATCTAGCCTCCGTCCAACAACCCTCTCAACAAGTAATTCTTCAGCAACCTGAAGATATACTTAAATAAGTTAAAAGAGTATAACTTGACCACCAATATTTTGTTAATATAGGCAACCGGTTTAACTTCATAATATGGGTAACTCCTAACTACAGATAACATCCTTGACACCTATAGGACTACATTTAGTAACTTTGTCGTTATAAAACCCAACTAAAAAATTTCAAATAAAATAAGAGCCCAAGTTTTGAATGTTTGGTAAAATGGCATAATGGACATTTGTTTGCTACTACGTGCATAACAACTGGGTGCTCTCCTCTTATCTATCAAAAGCATAAACATTGAGCGCAAACACGTATTGGCTGATACGGAAACCAATCAATAACTGCTACCTACAGACTCTGGAAGCCTGTCTTCTAGGCCTCAAAGTTCTATCACTCATCCCCCGCTTGGCTGTTAGGTCATGGTGCAGCTCACAAGCAATCATAACAACCATCACCAACCACAATTTACACCCTATTGTCACCAGTGATGGAGAGGTCAAGTCTTAAGACAAATCTAACACCGTGTCATGCACAGAGGTTTTTCATTCAAGTTTTCAAACAACCTCAAACAAAACAAGCTTGTTTATCCCGAACTCGCAAGGAAAGAAGACTGACGGAAAGAATGATCAAAATGACGTACGACAAGATTAGAAGAAAGTCAAACATTTGAATGACAAAACGTTAAAAAAAAAAAAAAAAAAAAAAAAAGGATAAATAGTTTATCATTCCACCATCAATGAAATCGTAAACTAGATAACATAGACTCCTGATAACAAATCGAGCAAAATATAACAAGTTTCAGCAGATAAATTGAGGTGTGTAAGATAAAAAAAAATCTTACTTCTAAAAGAATAAAGAGGTCAGGCTGGAACCCAAATTCCTTTAGAGCAACTGCTTGAGATGAACTCCTTGGATAACCATCCAAAAGCCATCCATTTTCTTGTGAATCTGGTTGCGAGAGACGGTCTTTAACCATCTAAATAATGAGAGGATTGTCATGGAGTTACCAACATAAATTCAGCACAACTAATCTGAAGGAATTTACCATCACAACTATTTCATCAGGAACAAGCTGTCCTTTGTTCATGAATTCCTTGGCACGTTTTCCATTTTCACTACCAGATGCAATCTCAGCCCGGAGCAGATCTCCAGCAGCAATATGCACCAAATGATACTGCATATATGAAGATTACCTGATTAAATTTGTCTGTCCTAATGGGCTATCCCACAATGAGAATATCATGCAGTGAACTCATGCCTACAAGATTCCCTAAAATCTGCAAATAGATAGCTACTTATTGTGGTCTACGGATGCATATGATTTTTGTTTTGAAATATGCGTATTACAAAGTAAAAAGAAAAGCATATCGTGTATGTGACTATGTGTATTACATATTCGTATCGGGAGCGTATTACGAATTAGACAACCATGAGGGAACTTAAAACTAGCATCATCCAGCATTTAAAATCTTGTTATGGCATGTTTGGAAACCTTGAATTGGAATTGAATTCCATAATTAAGACATTTCTAGTGTTTGGGAATCCCAAGAATTTGGAATTGGAATTGGCTCAATTTCTTATCAATTCCAACCAAGTTCAAATTTGGGGCTCTCAAATACCTAATATATAGTAGTCATTTCAATTCCATCACTTATTACGTTTTATTTTGTAATGCAAAATTTATCGCAATATTTTTATTTACGATATTTTTTCAAATTGCAAATATTTTCCGTGACTATATTTTTTTTTTCAAAAATAAAACATCCGATGACCTCGACCCATATCCGTCTCGCCCAAGTTCAATTCCAATTCCAATTCCATGGGTTTCCCAAACGCAATTTTGTAATTGAATTCAAACATTTGGATTTCTACAATTGAAATCATGAAAATGAAATCAATTCCGTGTTTCCAAACGCTACCTTAAGAGAATATATGAAGTTTGCAAAATAGACAAGTGAGGGCGTGCATCAAGCACATATGACCCTCGAAATGCATACGATATTTACCCTCCTTTAACATAACGCAAACATGGAAGCACCATGGTTATTTTTCTTGCAAATTTAGGAAAATCCAGAAGAGCAATTACAGTATAGCAAATTTGAGATGAGTATGAAAACTTGGAACCTTAGGCTGGGGAGGGAAAACAAATAAAACAGCATTAAAACAACAAAGAAAAGCATTGTAGGAACAAATGTCTTTGTATTAAGTTTATGAACTAACGGATATTCTATATGAAAATATGATCAGCAATGGATGCAAAATACTCAGCTCCATCCGAGTACAATCGACAAAGATCCCCTCATAAGGCAATTCACAAACATACACCAAAAGGACAACGAAAATCACTAGAAAAGTAGAAAGTGGAGTAATCATAACATACTTTCTCTTTAATGAGCTCACATTGTGTTCCTTTACCAGATGCTGGAGCTCCCGATATCATAATCCTCAAAGGCCTTGGTTTCGTAGAATCAGATGCCGCCATCACCTGCTCACATTTCAAAATTCAATCAAATCCGAACTATCCTAATCCTAAACCAAAGAGACGCCCATTCTCATACGCTTTTAGCATGAGACCAAACCATTAATCACATAAAAACATTGAAATAAACTGTCTTTCTGATCGGCTAATCCTGACACTGTCTCATATCAAGATTTCTGACGCTCAATTGCCCCTACATGGTTATTCTCAAACAATCTAAACTATCACAATCGTGAACAAGGTTATTCTCAATCAATACGTCTTTTGAGTCTTGAGAGACAGTCTCAAACGCTTATAGCTTGAGACCAAACCATTAACCACTTAAACATTGAAATAAACTGTTTTTCCGATAATCTTATCATGAGACCGTCTCACATCAAAATTTGTGATGCTCAATTGACAATTGCTAATACATCTCCATTGCCGCCTTAATCGACAAATCAACTGATACTCCGAAACTAATTGATATCAATCAGGAGCGCAAAGATTGAAAGTAACTTAACTATATACGATACGATGCATATACACGATAAAACAATTTCGCCTCCTACTAATTCCAGAACTTCTTTTTCTCAATTATCAAAAAATTAATCAGAAATGCAGAATTCAATCACAAAATCAATAAATGATCGTAAATAGCCAAAAATAACAAAATAACAAAAATTAGGAAAACAAATCACCGTGAAAAGCGGGAGAGAAGTACGAGAATGTTGCGGAGAAGAGAGAGAACAAAAACGACGTCGTGTAGAGGAAAGAGAAAGAAAAGAAGGATGAAGAGGAGAGAGAAAGGCGGAATTGCGAGTATTTGGATTCGCCGCCATTAAAGGTGGAGCGCAACTTCCTAAGCACGCCATTTTAGGAACGCAAGTTCCGAGTTTTCCGGCGAAATTTTCTCTCTCCTCGCCGTGGTAAACGACGTCGTTTCGGCGGAGTTGTGAGTATTGTTCGGCAAGGGAGGAGAGAGAGAGAGAGAGTTGAGGGGGGAAGTGACGTGATGTGGCAAGTGGATAATCAGTAGTAAAGCAGAGATTAGTGGGCCCTTTGTTGGAGTTGATTGTACAGCTAGATTTGAAGGGCTTACCACTTGATCTTGGGCCTTGTTTAGATTGCCAGGTTTGCAATCAAAATGTATGGCCCTCTAACTTAACAAATTTGGTTCAAGCAAACGAAAATCTTGGTTGTTATTGACAAGACCCGTCCTTCAGTTCAGTTTTCGAACCGGGTTAAATCGGTCGATTTAATTCGGGTTAAACTTAATTTGGATTTCAGTTCGATTTGATAGGGTTCATTTTAGCTAACAACTTTAATCAGTTTGTGCTATTTCGAGTCCAGTACGATCTGGGCCAGGTTTATTTCAGTTCAGTTGAGTTTCAAGTCATAGTTTTCTTGAATTACGAGTAAAAAACTAGCTTCAGTGGACCTTATACTTTTCAATTTGAACGTAATAATTCATAATACTATAAATAATCAATGAAAAAACACCTAAATTTGAGTGTATTTATGAGAAAATAAACATTTTTCCTTCAGGTCAATCAATTCAGTTTTTATCGGATTAGATATATTCAGGTTCGATATGGATTGATTCGGGTTTCAGGTATTATTTAATTTATTCATATCGAGTGTTCAATCGGCTATCAATTCAGGTGTTTTCGATCGGTTTTTCGGATTCGGTTTTATTTTGACAGGTCTAGTTATTGTTGTGGTAAATTTGACACGATATTAGCGAGTTAGGGTTAAGGTTGTATATCACATTTAAGTAATTGAGTCAATACGAATATCTGGTTGAAATTTTTTGCGAGTAACTCATTTATTATGTAAGCACGACATAAAGTGATGTGTTATAGTTCTGATTCTGACATGTTAGGTTGGTGTCAAAACCGTATTAACTCGAGTTGAGTTAACCATCTTAATACAATATGAATCTGATATGTTAGGTTGGTTGCCTCGATGACTTACCTTAACATGTTTATAAGTAAGACATATATATAGCTCATCATTTTGAGTTAATAGGTCATAAGGGTACATAAGTAACATAACCTATTTAAAGATCACCTACCCTAAACCCTACATCGGGCCCGATATGTGGGAGAAGCGGGCCGATCCAAGCTCGTAAAAAGCGGTCCATAGACTCACCTCTATCGGAATCAAACACTTGCACAAATTAATTGATTTTTCAAAAACGGACTTTACTCCATTACATACATCGACCATGGATTATTTTAGTTAAATATGGCATGTTATTTGCGGTTCGCCCTTGACAAACCGAGCTGAGCTTAAACCCTCTCCTTTCCAGTTAGGTAGTTGGCCTTTCACTTGGGCAATTGATCATTTACTGATTTCCTCCAAACAAAAAGAAAGAGTAATGGAAGTGGGTATGTAGTTGGTGGTGAAAAGCCTATTGATTTGAAGTGTCCTCCAATATAAGTGGGAGTCTCAGGGAGTGGGATACATCATCATACATTTGATTCTCTAGACACTTTGCCTACTTTAGTTTCATAAAATTTTATGTAACTCAGTGATTCTTTCAGATACACTCTTAAGATTCCACTAGCTACCTGAAAAGTCATTGGCTAATCTACCCCACTAATCAATAATTAACTTGGATGTGTCAGCATGCATAAGAATAAAGTGGTCAATCGGGTCAGGCCATTCACATTTGCAAGAATCTAGATCACATTGGGTCGAGTCATTTCAGGTGTGTTGTTATTAAGTTATTTATAAGTTTTCTGGTCGGATTTGATGGGATCAGGACAATTCAGATTACGGGTCAAATTGGAATCAACTATTCGGGTGCAGATTAGGTATGGGGTCGAGAGTCGAGACATTCTAGTGCTGTCAAATTTTCCAGGTCCATGTATAACCCACTTTTCAGGTGCAATATATACATTATGCTAGTACTTTACACACTAAAACAAGGCAAATTAGAGCTTGAGCAACCCATCAAGTAATAATAACAGTTGTACATGCATTGATTTCTAAAGAAAGAACAAGATCATCATTTAAGTATCAGGTGCTATGAATTTGGAGGAAGATGTACGCATTAGAACAGGTATTTCATAGTTTATATTTCTTGTAGTTAGGCGCAAGTAATCGACAAAACATACCACAATAATTTGGGGTCGGCTAACATAAATTACTAAAGCAGACGTTTACTCAAGCTTCATTCCCTAGTAAGTTGATCAAGTACCATGTAGGTATTAACAGAATATCCTCCACATCTTCCATATCCAAAAATACCTCAACATAATATCTGCATATATTGTAACTTTAG
>JAOWBH010187360.1:0-18293 GCA_028566215.1 Silene coronaria
GTGGTGAACAGTGGTGGAGTAATTGGGTTCTGAAATCCCGCGTCCAATTCTGGGGTTTTTGGTATTTCTCATATGAATCACATCAGATTTAATGATGAATGTTTGTTGTAGGGATGAAGAAGAAGTTTTTAGAGTGAGATATGAAGATGATGAATATTTGTTACTGTAAAAAGATAAGGATGTCATTTTTAGAGATTTCTAGTTATTAAGATAGGTGAATTATTTAGATTTGTCTTCAAAAGGAAAGAGTTTAAGAGGTAAGGTAACCGGTTTTACAGGTATACCTTCCAATAGATCAGTACAAGTTAAATGAGGTCAAAGATGAGATTTTTCTCAGTTAAACAGTAGGACGGATTAATATGAGCAGATAAGGCTTAGGTTGGATTATTCCCATGAAATAACCCTAATAGATAGGATTGGCTTAAAAAGTTAACTAGGTAGTATCTCGCACTTCGCGCGGCCTGTTTTCAAAATTTATTATTATAATTGAAGAAAAATAATACTCACTCCTAGTCGCTCATTTCTTCCCTCTTTCCTTTTTCATGTTAATCATATTTTCTTCCCTCTTTCCTTTTCTGGTAAGGTTTGTGTGGTCCAAATTCATTTGTATGTGGGATAGGGTGTTTTGTGTGGTGGAGAATCATTTTCTTATTTCTTGTGTGAAATAGAAGGGGAAAGAAATGAATGACTAGGAGGGAGTCTACAGTAATTCATATATGACGTTTAATATTTTCTTATAAATAAAAATACATTCAGTTTTCTCTTCTTTTTTTTTAGGTTTAACTTCAGTGTTTTAAAATAAAATACATACAATTTTAATTAAAACTAAAAGAGATAATTAATTATGAATGATCAACGTTTTATAAATAAATCTTTTACTGATCAAATATTATATTAACTAAAATAAATTTAATCAAATAATGCAATAATCAACATTAAATTTTCAAATTATATCATTTCATGATACGTTATGTTTCGAATCAATTTATATTTGTTCAAAATGATGTGAACATATATAATTTTATTCAGTTATTTAATGCAATTTCGAATCAAAGTATTTTTTTTTTTAAATTTAGAATCAAATCACCGTAATTATTTAATGCAATTTTATGATAAAATTTATTAAACTATAATTAATACTCTCTCCTATTCTATATGTCGGTTCCCTTTATTTTGAATACCAAAATTAAGGAAATGAATTTGGACCACACAATACACCCTACCACATATGAAATTGAATTTGGATCACACACAACTTACTAAAAAAGGAAAGGGGAATCAACATTTGATTCACATCAATAAGAAAAGGAGAAACAACATATAGAATAGAAGTTTGCTGAGATTTATAGAACATTTATTATGTTCCCATTAAATGATTAGATGTATGTATATTTTTTTTAACTTTAAAGCTTACAATTTCTTACAAAGTACTTCGTACTTATTAAAATGACAATTTGTTTCACATTCTACTTACTTTGCTAAATACCTAATTGTTATTCAAAATTTTTATTAAATTCTTATATTACCTTCTAAAAAAAAATACTAAATTTATTGAAAAAAATTCTTTATACAATAACCATTGTTATTTATTAAATTCTTATATTACCTTCTCGAAAAAAAATTCGTTCTTTGTGCAATTATATATTTGCAGTGTTCTTGTATAATTATAGTGCATTCAACCTTTAACACATTATTTTAGTGACTTTATATATGATTATAATTTATAAGGAAAAACAATTTTTTTGGGAGGAAAAACGGAAAACTAAGCCCAAAATTAAAGAAATAACTATTTGATAATTTTCCCTAAAGATTCACCAATACCCTTCTAGAGTGTCATTTAATACGGACTTGGCGGCTAAGCATAATAAAATAATAATAAAAATTATTGATGTTAAGTAATCTAATAAGATTAAACAAATCAAGACATCACATCACATATATACTAATTACTAAACTTAAAATCACATTTACAAAATAAATACATGAAATAAATAAGAGAGAAAGAAAATTATACCATTCTCAAGAAAATGGCTTAAATGAGCTAGATCTTGGAAGTTGATTGTATAAAGATGAGTCTTGGAACCGGATTTACTACATAATAAGGGTAGATCTAAACTAATTTTGCTAGAGAAAAATAGGGTTTCTAGTTTTCTACTGTTGTTGTTTTGGTCGTACAAGGAAGAAAATGAGAGATGTAAGAGTGTTTTTTACAACAAAAAAAATTAGTCTCTTTCACAATTAATGCTGCCCTCTTTATTTGTTTCTTCCATAAGGTCATTTCAAATGATGTTTTGGTCGTACAAGGAAGAAAATGAGAGATGTGAGAAAAAAATTTAGTCACTTTCACAATTGATGCTGCTTCATAATAATGTCATAAAATGTCATTTCAAAAGAAAGTACATTTGCTACATACAACACAACACGCAAAATCCAAATAAGAGTAGTGCCACGTATCTAGATGGAGGGCAAATGCGTCTTTTACTTTTTCCTTTTATAATTCAAAAAGTCTCCCTTGTGACGGGTATATCCGTCAAAAGCTTATGACGGGTAAGTATCTTCCACTTGTGTATATAAGACAAGTCTAAGGAACCACAAAATGTTTGTCTTTGGCCACTCAAGCGGGTAATATTTGACCCGTCATAAACTTGTGACGGAGATGTCAGTTACAAATGGTTTGTGATTATTCAAAACCAACCAGTAACCCAAACCCAATTTAATAAACAGTAATGAGTTGGGACTCTTGGGAGCATCATTATTAAGACGAAGAGGCCAGCTCGTGTATGGTGCCCGCTAGTATCTGGTTTGGTACCGCGCCCGCGTTGACCAAGAGACTGCTGCTATTGGACTCTTGTGCAAGATGAATTCAAGATTGGAGCACGATGGTGGTCACACCACCTAGCAATGCGTAATTCCTGCATGAAAGAGAGCAAGGGAGATGCTAGCAGCTAGCGGAGGTCAAATTTGTGACGATGCGTAATTTTGTTGATGTAGATTAGGTTATAAAAATATAAAGATCCAACATGCAATTTTATATGGAGGATAAAAAACCAATGTTGAGATATTGCTGCATGCCTGCATGAAGACTCGAAATGTTAACATATTGCTCCATGAAGACTCGAAACCGCGCCGAGATGTAGGAACATAACTACAGAGTAAAATTCACAGTACTACTCCAAAGCATTTTAACGTCATTCCCCTGCACCGGAACATTAATCTATTCTCGTTTGGGCCCCCAAAATTTTTAGGCCCCGGTTCTTGGGACACTTACAACAATTCAGCATGCTAATCGACGGTCTGATGAGATGTTACAGCATTGAACAATAGTTCGTGTGGGTTGACTTCTGTTTAATTGGACTTTGTTCATTTGATTAGCATGCAATTTCTTATAACCCGTCTTAATTCATCTCGCTTCCCGGGTTTTAGCACCTACAAAATGTAACAACGAGAAGCAGTACCCAAGGATTTAGAAATATACAATTATTTGCGATAATACTAATAAATTCACTACTTATTAATTAAACTAATAGATGAGCTATTTTACGGTTAAATCACATAACTTTGAGTCAAATGATAGGTATAAATGAGGGGTAATACGAATATACGTTACTAAAATACTACTCCCTCTTATTCTACTTATAATTCCCCTTTCTCTAATATATGTGAGTAGTATTATAATGAAAGGGGAACTATATATAGGTAGAATAGGAGGGATTATTTATCAGCTTGTCTATTCCATTTAGTTATGTCTCATCATTTGTTGAAGGCTTTTATGGGCAAATATAATCAAACAAGGAAAAAAGAGAGATACTAGATAATTTGTATTTTTTATTGTGATATATTAATCAAGCTAACACAAGAACTATTTATAGTAGAAGAAGGACTTTCAACTTCCCTAAAACATTTAAGGAATAAGTCTAAACTTCCCCTACATTAAACTTATTGGAGTAGTAACTTTAATCACATTGAACATCACATAAAACTTCCAAAAAGTAGTAATGTAATGAGTTACTTTGTAACCTTACTAGTTTAATTGTCATAATTCAACATTTGTTTATCTTTCTATATCGGGTAGTGGTAGTAATAATGGTAGTACAAGGGCGCCTTCGTACATATGGTTATCGAGGTTGGTTATGTCACTTATGTGTGTGTCTAGACTTGGCAAAACGGGTCAACTCGGTTGAGTTTGGGTTGGGTCAGTTCGGGCGAAAACACTTTCCGGTTTGCAAGAATTCGAGCGAGATCGAGCCGAGGTGAGTCATTTTCGGATTTATTATTATTATTATTATTATTATCAAGCTTGTTTTATGGATATTGGTCAATTTACAACAAAATAACATTTGGGTAGGGTCATAATTCATATTGGTTTGGGCAATAATTCGGGTTACTGGTCAAACTCAATTCCTCAATTTGGGCAACAGGTCGAATTATGCGGCCCGAGTCAATTTTGTCAAGTCTATGTGTGTCAATCAAGGTTTAAAATATCGGCCGAGTTGTATTGGATTATTTTCACCCTACCGATACGAGATATCACCCCCAGATTCACCGCGATCCGTCGGCGACGGCCTATTAAGGACCGATTATACTGCTACCACGACTACAACCGATACCGAGATTTAAAACCATGGTGTCAATACAGCCTTGTACGTATGATTAAATTGTTTACGTACAGGGGAAGCAACATACGACAACAATTTTAGTCGTTGAGACGTTAACAATGACAAAATGAGGGTGAGGAGGACCCCTTTCCCCTGATCTTTTGTTAAAAGGTTATTGTGTTTCATTGTTAGTTTGCTCGTTTAAGATCTACGTGTTAGCCTTCACTTCGAGCTCTGGTTCCGTCACACGAAGTGGAAAAAAATATGAATGACTGGGCTTGGACAATGTGAAGTTCAAACTGGGCAAGTTTTTTATGTAGGCCTAAAAGTTTGATATCGATCGATCATTGTAGATGGAATTTCGTCGGCACCTTTCTAATGCATTTCCATTCTTACAATACTGTACTACTCGTTATAGTAAACTCTACCAACTCTATATACCAAGTTTTCGTGGATTATAAGTTATAAACTATTGCATCAACAAGACGATATGTGAATAATCTAACCTAATTACACCAACATGGTGAAGCAACTTCAAGATGGGCAGCATTTTTCAATTGTACTTCTCTTTCTTTTCATTCCCTAATTCACTGCAAGTCTGCAACACAATTTTGACATGTAACTAACTTCGGAATTCGAACTAACTGCAAAATTCCACAACTTTGTAGTATAAAATGCATAAATGTTAGTCAAGGTAGAAGATAAGAAGAAGAAGAATGGAAAGGCATAGACAGAGTTGCACACTAATTTTCGTCGTCGTCTTTTGTTTTTTTCTAGCTCCAACAGCTGCAACAAACTCTATGTTCTTATTCGGAGACGCCTTTTTCGATACAGGAAACAACAATTATCTCAATACTACCTTTGCCAAGGCCAATGTCTTTCCTTATGGAATCTCTTTCTTCCCTTCTCCTACAGGCCGATTTTCCAATGGTCGTCTCATCCCTGATTTTCTAGGTAATTCTCCTAATCAAGGGTAGGTTAGAGTCACCCTTGGCTATTTTAACTTAAATTGTCATGTTTACGACTTAAGTTATGCGTCCTAAGTGTCTTAATCATGTCTAACTGCAGGGCCGAAGCTAGGTTCAAATTCTGCCTAGGGTCGGAAAAAAAAAAATGTATTATTTTTCCAAAAAAGCTCGTCCAGGCCATGGCCCGGTCGTAGTGGTCAGCATGTGCTTAGCTCCGTCCCTATCTGACTGTCATGTTTCAGCTGCGGTTGTTTGTGTAATTTACTACATTTAAGCACTTACCTGAAGTTTTTCATATAATGATGTATCAGCAAAACATGCAAATCTTTCATTTCTTGCTCCATATCTTCAAACGGGCAATGGAGATCAGTTTCAAGATGGCGTTAACTTTGCTTCTGGTGGATCTGGTGCACTCGCGCAAACTTTTCAAGGCGTGGTAAGCATAAGAAATGAACTGTCTTCGACAAATTTAATATTCCAACCAAAAATGACTACTGATAAAGAAGCTGTTCGTGGTTTTTTTGCAGGACATTGATCTGAAAACGCAGCTAAAAAATTACAAGAAGTTCGAGGAACAATATTGGGGATTATGAAACAATGAGAAGGTTTTCAGAGGCAGTCTATTTGTTCAGTGCCGGAACAAATGATTATGCTTACCTTTTCTTGTATTAGATCGGGAAAGAGTAATTGTATTATTGATAGTTCGTTCGTGTCTCAAACAATTACAATGGTATTGCATTTATACTACTCCAAAGATTCTAAAGATAATATCGTATCTTTTAATAGTAGTAACATAATATATCTTATATTATTTCGATTACGGTATATCGCAATATACCGTAATATCTTGTAACATCTTGACTAATTCCACACTTTTATCAACTTACACTAAATCTGATTTTGTTGATATTGTCATTAGCAACATAACCTATGTTGTCAAAGTAAGTCCCCTTCATATTACACATTATAAATTCGACATGTTTTTATCTGGGTGACAAACCCTGACATGGTAAGATAACATGAGACGTTGTTGCGTTTCTGTAACTTGACAGGAAGTGTACAAGACTGGTGGAAGAAAATTCGGGTTTTTGAATGTGGCGGTACTTGGCTGTCTACCGGGCCTTAGAATCTTAAGTACAAATGGTGATTGCATCAAATATTCTGTCTTTGATACCAATTCTTGTGTACAACAGAGAATCGACCATCCCTCCTTTTACGGTAATACTACAACGTCATTTTCAGTATCTGTCATCCGAAAACAATAATCTACCTGTGGTATTATCGAGGATTTGAGGCACTGTGGTAATATTGTTTCTCGTTGTTTTGCGCAACTAGGGTACAAGGAGACGAGAGGGGCGTGTTGCGGGCCAGGGAGGCTACGAGGGCAGTTCAGCTGCGGTGGGAAAAGGGGAATTAAAGAGTATGAATTATGTGACAACAGAGATGAGTATGTGTTTTGGGATGCATTCCATTTTACAGAGAAAGTGCACCATCAATGTGCTGATGATATTTGGAACAGTCCAAAAAATTCAATGTACTATGGTCCTTACACCATCAAGGATCTCTTTTACTTGGCTTGAAGTACTACATAGTACATAGAGAAGATAGTAATTGACAAAAAGGTTTACTTAAATTAATTCCATAAGCATGTACTAACTACTAAATACTTACAGATTTACTTCTCAAGACACTATAAGATTAACATGTATCTTTAAACTCAGTTTCCGTAGACACAAACTCGTCTTTAATCATAAAGTTTCATATAGTACAAATATTATGATTACTTGCGGAGTTGTAGGGATTTCATAGGTACTATGTCACGGTTACAGGACTGCTCATTGCATGGTATGTGATATGAGTCTTACATCGATCAAATGGGAGGGTTGATGTGGGATTTATATAGAACAAAGGCTCTACCATCCATTGAGCTTACTTTTGGGGTGAACTCTCTTTTGTCCTATATCAATGGTATCAAAGCCAACATCAGAGTGGGTGGCCTGGAAGAGTCACCCATAACCCAACGAGGACGTTGGTCCTGAAGAAGGGGCGAATGTTACTGGACTGCCCCACATCAATCAAATGGGAGGTTGATGTGAGATTTATGTAGGACAAAACTCTATCATCCTTTGAACTGGATTTTGGATAAATTTTCCTTTATCCTATATCAGTGACGGTATAGTATTGTATGCCTGAATTCATAGGAAACCAAAATTAACGCTATCCTCTTTCAACTAGAGTAAGTCAATAATGTGTATACTTTCGTGCCTAACAAACATTAACTCAAAGCCCGTGTCTATACTTTCCTGCCTAACAAACATTAACTCAAAGCCCGGGTCAATTCGACCTCAATTACCTTCGACGATTGTAGTTTAGGTCAATTTTCTGATCTCGGGGTCAACCTTTTTAGATTGGGTCAATTAGTTTGGTTGGTTTGGCCAGGCTAGAGATGAAAGTTGGCACACGGGCTGACACACCTTGGCACAACCCATGGCCCATTTTAGCACAACACGGGATTGACACGGTCCAGCATGCCATGGGCCGTAGGCCGTGCCTGGTCCGAGGTTTGAGAAAAAAGACCGTGCCTAGCCCAGCCACAACATGACTCACTTTGGCACGACACGCTCAAAATACGAATAAGTAATGCTAAAGCGGAGGATTTACATGGATACGCTCAAGCAAGAAACGACACGTTATGAGCCGCGGGACATGCCATTTTTTTCTCCAAGCACGGTGGACCGGCACGAAGTACGGTCCGACACGACCCACTTCCATCTCTAGGCCATGCTTAAAGCATACTAATTGTGGCCATTTGATAAATACTCAAACTAGTGCTTATAAAAATCAATCCATAACTAAGTGCGAACAAAGCTTTATGTAATAATTATAATTATATAAATGCAATACGATACACAAACACAGAATACAACTTAAATTAAAGAATTTTCCCACCTAAATATACCAAATTATCACACACACTATTTAAAGTCAAACACATAAAATAATAACCTTAATTATATTCAGTCAAATATAATTTTTTTTCTATAAACATTGGTGTCAAATTTACGTCTGGAACGAATTTTTCATTTAAGGGTTAGGGTTAGCCAAAAAAAACCAATCAGCCCCAATTTAAGTCGAAATAAAATGGTGTCCACCTCCTAAACAAAGTAACAGACCCGTTTACCAAAAAAAAAAAAAAAAAAAGTAACAAACCCGTATAATAATAACCGTATGATTCGTATCCTTCCATTTAACAAAACCGGTTACTTTCTTCCCTGGTTCATTGCTCACAACTTAAACCCTACACACTTCCCACCACCGCATTCGTCCTCCTTCCATTACGCTACTCAATCCGGAGCTCCGTTATCGTCGAAAATGTCAGAGACTGGGGAAAGTGCGATCTCACTTTCCGCTGAAGAGCTTGAACGGAAAAAGAAAAAGGAAGAAAAGGTTTGAATTTACTTGATTTTAGTTATCAGATTTTGATTTTGATTTGTATTTCGTTAATTGTTGTGATTAGGTTTTTTGATTAAGTTTTGTGATTTTGCGAATTTGCTTGTATTTATTATTAGGTTTTGTGATTTTGCGAATTAGTTTGTATTCGTGTCGAAAAATTGTGAATATCTTACTAAGTTTTTGATAATCTGTGCTTAAGTTAGATTATAATGTGTTAGGATTTGTCAAATTGATGTTTAGCGGATTCTAATGGAGGTTTAATGTGTAATGAATACACGAGTTCGCAGCGGAATTAACAGATAGAAGAGTTTACATGACTGTTGTGATAACGAACTTAGCATGAATGGTGAATTGTAAATTTTTGATAATCTTTACTTACGAGTTTATATGCGTATCGTAATTTTTGATGCTTATGCTAAAGCTCTCCATCATTGATTCTTATTTCAATTCTTATGACAGGCTAAAGAAAAAGAATTGAAGAAGCAGAAGGCAGCCCTCAAAGCAGAAGCTGCAAAACAACAGGTAGTATTAATTTAGTGTCGGTTGTGTTCGTCTAACTTTTTTATGAGGCTATGCTCATGCAAATGCATCTAATTATCTCTATTTTTCTTGATAGGCTCAACAAGCATCTAACGCCTCAAAAAAGGCAGAGAGGAAGAATGTGAAGAAAACTGAAGATGAGGATCCATCCAGTTTCCTAGATCCTGAAACCTCGCCAGGGGAAAAGAAACGACTTTCCCCAGTTATGGCAAAACAGTACTCTCCCGCTGCTGTGGAAAAATCGTAAGTGGTCGTTCCAATCATGTATTAAGTGTAATGTTTTAGTTACTTTATGTTACTTTGCTGGGCTACCACTATAACGTGTCATGTCATTTGTATAGGTGGTATGAATGGTGGGAAAAGTCAAAGTTGTTCTTGGCTGATTCAAGTAGCTCAAAACCACCCTTTGTAATTGTGAGTGTGTAGTTAACCTGCTCATGCAAGTATTTGTAATTGGATTTGATGCTGGAATGTTCTTAATGGTGTTCTTTTCTTTCATTATGAAGGTGCTCCCCCCTCCAAATGTGACTGGTGCCCTTCACATTGGGCACGCTTTGACGAGCTCTATAGAGGTTAATCTTTAAGCCTTCTTTTGTTTGCCTTCTTTTTATTTAACCATTTAGACACATTGGGTATCTCAAGAGGTTCTTGGTGTAATTTATTTGTATACAGGATACAATTATTCGTTGGCGAAGAATGTCTGGATATAATACACTCTGGGTTCCCGGCATGGATCATGCTGGGATAGCTACCCAGGTATACCCTGATTTCCCCCTTTTTTTCTCCGGAATTTTAGAACCTGTTATAACTAGGGTTTGATGTTTTAATTTACTTGCAGGTGGTGGTTGAAAAGAAAATTATGCGTGAACGACAACTTACAAGGCACGATCTTGGTCGAGAAAATTTTGTGTCCGAGGTGAGTTTGCTTGAAGGGTGAATATTTAACTCGCAAAGTCTTCTATGGAATATTTTTTGTGGATATAAGAAAGTTTGCCTAGTTGACAAACAAACTCTTTTTAATAAAAGGTGTGGAAGTGGAAAGATGAATATGGTGGCAAAATCTTGAAGCAGCAGCGTCAACTTGGCGCAACCCTCGATTGGTCTAGAGAAGTGAGGACTAAACTTATTCTGCTATTTTTGTGTGATGCTAATAGTACGGAGTAGGCTGGTCATTTGGGTGTTTTCACTAATAATCTATCATATGCAGTGCTTCACAATGGATGAACAACGATCAAAGGCAGTGACTGAAGGGTTTGTGAGACTGTATGATGAGGGTCTTATCTACAGGTATGGTAAAACATGCTGATCCCGAAGAAAGACTTTTTTACGTCATTTTAATAGAATAGGAATCTTGTATTATGAAATGGGAAGTGGTGGTAATATCACGAACGTGTTAATTGCAGTGGTGTGCAGTTGTATACTTGCTCGCAAGGTTATATGAAGTTATGAATTATCGTATTAGTCTACTTAAGGTCCCTAGAGATTGAGCAACTCTTTGAAAACAATGTTAGCTGTATTCTAGAATTTATTTATGATAGCAGGCTACTAGGGAGTTGGGATTAATGAGAGCATGACTTTGCACAGGGAATAGAGAAATAGAATTCATGCGTATGATTATGCTTTTGCTTAAAAGTTTCTTTTTCTCTTTCTGGGAATGTTTCCGTTCGTTTCCCTTGCCTTTTTTTTTTCCTGTCTGTCTTGTATCTGCAATTTCTTGCTTCTCATTTCCATCAAAGTACTGGACAGTTCTTGCTGTCCTACATCAAGTTCTGTTGGGCCCAAAGTTTTGAATGTTCTATCAGTCTCGTGTACATTATAGGATTTCTGTACTTGTTAATGATTTGAAAATATTTTCATTGCTTCAGTCTGGGTGTTGACTTTGGTTGTCTTGCAGAGATCTCCGCTTAGTAAACTGGGACTGTGTATTGAGAACTGCGATATCTGATATTGAGGTATGTTTGACTGTTTTCTATTTCAAACTACTGTCAGGAGATAACTGTTACCAGCATCTAAACAAGGATTTTCAGGTGGATTATTTGGATCTGAAAGGACGGACATTGTTAAAGGTTCCTGGATATGAGAATACGGTGGAGTTCGGTGTCTTGACATCCTTCGCATATCCATTGGAGGGAGGCCTGGGGGAGATTGTTGTTGCCACCACTAGGGTGGAGACTATGCTTGGTGATACAGCAATTGCTGTGCATCCGGATGATGCCAGGTACAAGCATCTGCACAACAAAGCTGCCATCCATCCTTTTAGCGGAAGGAGGATTCCTATTGTTTGCGATGCAACACTTGTTGATCCTTCTTTTGGTACTGGTGCCGTGAAGGTAAATAAGCTATCAGAGTACAATAGTTGATCTCTTTCATTTTTCTCTGCATAAATAGTACTTCATGTTATCTTAATTGTTATTTCATGCTGTTGTAGATAACACCTGCCCATGATCCTAACGATTTTGAGGTTGGGAAGCGCCATGACCTGGAGTTCATTAACATTTTTACCGATGATGGAAAAATTAACAGCAATGGGGGGCCAGAGTTTGCAGGAATGCTGCGTTTTGATGCCCGTGTATCAATTACGAAAGCCTTGGAAGAAAAGGTAGATTTACTTTTATCTGGCTAGGCTTTTATGTTGGATGTTTTTGTTACGAATGTTACAATCTATGTTTAAACATGTTGGTGGTGGGGTTGAGTGGGAGGGGGAGTAATGGAGGTGGTGCTGGTGAGTGGTGGTGGCTAATTCTGGTGTCTGGTGGTGAGAGGTAGGTGGAGCCGTGGAGGAGAGGGTGAGAAAGAGGATGGGTGGTTGTTGTGGGGCAAGGCTAACATCGTCTTCAGTTATGTTCTTAATACTCCCTCTCACTTGAAAGTGAAAGTTTTCAGGGATATGGAGGGAGTACTCTGTGGCTCTTTACGCTTGGTCCCTTGATATGTGTTTGAATTTGTCTTTCCTACATAACCTACACATAAATATCTCTTACTTATTTGAAATTTTTATATGCTCAGGGACTGTATAGAGGTGTCAAAGACAATGAGATGCGTCTTGGTGTTTGCTCGAGGAGTAATGATGTTGTGGAACCACTGATTAAGCCTCAGTGGTATGTCAACTGCAGTAGCATGGCAAAAGATGCGCTTAATGCTGTTCTGGATAATGAAAATAGAAAAATTGAAATTATTCCAAAACAGTATGAAGCTGAGTGGAAGAGGTATACCTATCTGTTGAGCTCTGTGAAATGTTTGACGTGGTGTTTTCTTTCTGATTGTAGCCTTTTAAGTAATAATCCCCGTAGGATTTGGATTGTTGCTATACTGTGATTGTCTCTAGAGATGATTGCCTAATCATCTTGTCGAAGTTTAACTGATGTTTAGCCTACCACTCTCTTACTCAAAAAAAAAAAGCCCACACTCTCTTTTATTGACTTGCGAATTCAGAGCATTGTCTGCATTGCATGGATGACATTTACAGTGCGTTTCTTCGGATTTTGTTCACTCTTTTTTCTCTTCTATTTTCCTTTTCTTTGCTTTCTTTCTCCTCCTTGTCTTTTTACTGTTTGCTTATTTGCCCTCTCTTAAGTGTTCTCTTTGTCTTACCTCAAAGTAATGGTTTGTTTTGACTGTTTATGGCTGACCCCAAATTATATTGGGACCAAGGCTTTGATGTTAAGTTGATCGCCTTCTTTGCGTGTTGGTTGATCATGGATGGAATTATTTTTACAGATGGCTTGAAAACATCCGCGACTGGTGTATTTCAAGGCAGCTTTGGTGGGGTCATCGTGTACCCGCTTGGTACGTGACATTGGAGGATGACAAACTGAAGGAGTTGGGTGCTTATAGTGATCATTGGGTTGTCTGTCGAAATGTTGAAGATGCACAGGCAGAGGCTCAAAGAAGATTTGTTGGAAAGAAGTTTCAGATCGCTCAAGATCCCGATGTGCTGGACACATGGTTCTCAGCTGGCATTTTCCCACTTTCTGTTTTGGGCTGGCCAGACCAGACTGATGATTTGAAGGCTTTCTATCCAACTTCTGCTCTTGAAACTGGACACGACATCCTCTTTTTCTGGGTTGCTCGGATGGTAATGTTATGTAGTAAACTTGGAGGAGATGTGCCATTTAGAAAGGTAATCATGATTTGCGTGTTTGTGCCTGTAGCTCTGTACTGCCTGGCTTAGTGATCTGTAATTAAATGAATTCTCCAGTTGCAAAATAAGTTCTTAGGTACCCACCCTCTTGGTTAATGCATCTCATATGGGGGTAATAGTTTCCCTAATCTCCTCCTCTGTCCCATTCCACCACGTATCTCCAATTTCCTTATTTTGTAGCTCTATTACTCCTGAATAATTATTCCCATCCCAAGCAAGTCTTAGAAATTGTCTTACTTTTACTCCTTTCAACAACCTGTGCATTTATACGTCGGTAGATTTCATGTATTATGGAATTCATATCTGTTGAAATTTGGATAAAGTTTATTTGCACCAGGTTAATGCTATGACTGTTGCTTTTTCAGATTTATTTGCATCCTATGATTCGCGATGCCCATGGACGCAAAATGTCCAAGTCCTTGGGAAATGTTGTTGATCCACTTGAGGTGATTAACGGGATATCTCTTGAAGGTCTTCATAAGAGGCTGGAGGAAGGGAATTTAGACGTTAGTGAGGTCGCCAAAGCCAAAGAAGGCCAAAAGAAGGACTTTCCTAATGGAATCCCAGAATGTGGTGCTGATGCTCTTCGCTTTGCCCTGGTCTCTTATACAGCTCAGGTTAGATCTTATGCTATGCACCAGCTAAGAGCATATGACTTTTAACTTTATGTGTATATTATTCACTGATGTCATCTTTTCTAATGCAGTCCGATAAAATTAACTTGGATATTCAAAGGGTTGTTGGGTACCGCCAATGGTGCAATAAACTTTGGAACGCTATTAGGTTTGCTTTGAGCAAACTTGGAGATAATTACGTCCCTCCTACAACAATAAATCCAAGTGACATGCCATTCAGTTGCCAGTGGATATTGTCTGTTCTAAACAAGGCTGTCACCAAAACTGTATCTTCTCTAGAGTCATATGAGTTCTCTGATGCAGCCAGTGCAGTGTACTTTTGGTGGCAATCCCAGCTTTGTGATGTTTTTATTGAAGTAATTAAGCCGTATTTTTCGGGAAATGACGAATCACTTGCGTCTGCGAAAGATTCTGCTCAGGCAACTCTCTGGGTGTGTCTTGATACTGGACTTCGTCTCCTGCATCCATTCATGCCGTTTGTCACAGAAGAGTTGTGGCAGAGACTTCCCCAGCCAAAAGATACTGTTAGGAAAGAATCAATCGTGATTAGCGAGTATCCTTCTGCTATAAAAGTGAGATTTAGTACATTGCAACTTATTATTATTCTGGGCTGTTTTCCAGCCCCTCTAGTTTGATTCAATTATTAGTTTTTTGCTGCCTGTTCTGATTATACTTTATGGTTATTACAATTTGTAATATGGGAACCTTGATCTCAGTCCTGGACCAATGAACGTGTGGAGCGGGAGATGGAGCTTATTGAGGCTGCGGTCAAATCTCTTAGGTCTCTCAAGTCATTATTGCCTCCCAAAGAAAGGAATGAAAGGTAGGGTGGTGAATCTATCTATTTTCAGTTCAGTGTCGAAGTTTTGGCATGCTTATCTATACATGTTAGCTATCATTCTTGTATTCTGATGTAGAAGTGAATATTTCTTTTTCCGCAGAAGACAAGCTTTTGCCCTTTGCCGAAGTGAAGGGGTTGCAGAAGTCATTCGATGTCATGAGTTGGACATTCTGACGCTTGTCGGTTTGTCCTCATTGGAGGTGTGATAACTGTCCTGTGACAATTCTTTTCTGATCGTGCTCTCATTGAGTGTTATGTGCTTTGATGTTAGTCCTTGTCGTGTCAATTTTTGTGTATTTCTCCCCTTGAAAGTCAAGTTTACTGTGTTTGGTGAGACGTACGTATTATTTTGGTCTGATTCGATATTAAACATTAGCCTATCGTAATATTGTATTATTGCTGCATATAAAAGAAAGTTTCTTTCCTCTAGACACTGAGCTTCAGCTTGACACAAAGGCTTCCTCAAGCATCATTCCACCTATTTTTCATCTCTCTTATATCTCCCGGAGAACCACAGGATCCACAGCTGGTCTCTTTGCCATGAAATAGATTTAACACTGATTTCTAAACCCTTATGAAGTATAATAACCAAGTGCTTTTAGTGCAGTAGATGAACCGTCTTCGAAATTAATGTTTCATCTGCAGCATTATGACCCAATTGATACCTCGACCAGCATAGAATTGCACCCATTGCATACTAACTAGTAACTACACGTGAAAAGAAAAAAATGCCCAGGTTATGTTGTGATTCCACTTAATACAGAGTTGTCAATTGTCATCCACACTGATAACAGCCTCTCTTTAGTTAGAAGTATATTGTGCACAGTACACATTAAGCCGGCATAGAAAATAGTGTATTGGTTGAGTGATTTTATTGGCACTTAGCCCACCAGATTTTATACATATAAAGGAGTTTCACTACGAAATCACTTCCATTTTAGTTATGTTTCACTGTTTGTGTTGGTTTTTGTTTAAAGGCAGGCCACTTAGCTGCCTTTATCAGTTTATACTTTATATTCATAGTTGGGCACGTGTATCAAGACTATTATTGCTTTCTCCTCCCTGTGTTCCGGTTTAGTGACGGGCTGTCTATTAGGCTGGATACCAATGATTTTTTTAATTTGGTTCTTTATGCTCTTCATGTCTCGAATCTCTTGTTTTTTTTTTTGGCCGAATTTAACTGTAACGTGGATTTTACAGGTTCTGAATGAGAGTGACGCGGCCCCTCTAGGATGTTCAGTAGATGTTGTGAATGAAAACATCTCCGTTTATCTGAAGGTTAAAGGAATGGTAAATGCAGAAGTAGAGTTGCAGAAGCTAAGGAAGAAGATGGAAGAAACAAAAAGGTGAATTTTCTCTTGCAATTCTGTTTCTTGCTGATATGTTTCAAATTTGCGTCTTTTAGTCGGTGGAGATTTTACATTGTGACATCTACCCCTCCTTGGCTCCCACTCTTTAGATGAAGCAAAAGAAAGCTTATAAACCTAACTCCATTTTTATCCATCTCTCTTCGCTTTTCTCATCTCTCCATGGCCTAGACGGCTCGCATAATGTTATGGTACAGCCAAAGCTTTTAAAATATGTGCATAGATCCAATCCACTATTTTGTCCCGAGCCGACCAGGGCTGCTCATAGCAAGAGCTTCTGAGATAGAGATGAGGCAGTCGAGAGTCGTGTGTATGACACTAGTATAACATATGTTTTGGTTTGATGACTCAGACAAAAAGACAGTCTTGAGAAAATGATGGGCGCTTCGGGATACAAAGAAAAGGTTCGAGCACAAATTCATGAAGAAAATGTGGCGAAGCTGACTAAGCTCATGCAAGAGATCCTGTCACTTGAAGAAGCAAGTCAGCACCTTGAAAGTGATATTGCTCTCGAGAACAACTAGGTGAACCGGAAATTGAAGTGAAACTTGCCCCAATTATTATTGTTCTTACATTGCTACTTCATGCTGATGCGAATAGAAACGTATGTCGTGTTTAATTGAAAAGAGTTCCAACAGTTTTGACATTTTAAGGCAGCTTCCTCTGGATCATCAAAACAGCAGTCGGCACTTCTACCGTTCTCCAATTTATTGGAAAGCTTCACTTTGTCTTGTAAAAATTAGCACACGTTCCTTACATCTTCTGCTTTTTTTTATGGCTACATCGATAAACGTCTACATGTACGTCCAGACTCCAGAGGTTGTTGTACACAGCAACATGGTAAAAATTGCAATAACCTTTATAGACATGACTCGAATGTACGACTAAAAGTGAAACCTGGGCCGCATGCTACTCATAATGCATGCAAATCGTTCCTACAAAACGGTTACACGACTTCACGATTAAGGACCTGCTCTTTTTACTTAATTAGGTTCACGTTAAGCTCACTCATGTTCAGCTCTTCTTATTTTAGCTTTATTCATCTCATCTCAATAAATTTGAGTTCAATTACTTGATTCATTCAGTTCAATTCATTGAATTTTGGACTCGGCTTTATCTCGGATTACAGGTTAATGTTGGCAACCCAAAAGTGGAATAAATAACAATTTGTGAGATTTGTTAATGTATGGTCCCAAAGTACGTTGAGCAAAGTGGGGCCATTCATGCAGCAGCCAGCAAACAGAGGAATAATAATAATGTATACAGTTTACTATTTACGCAACTAACACCAACTTCCACACATAATGTAGCATGCCTATAATTATAAACTTTAAAACCTCTTAACTTTCTTTTCAGTTCTTTTAACTTTCAACCATATGTCCGTATTGCATTCTTTTTGCTTTTGCTTTCATTCTATGGTAGCCTACTTTAAAGTTCATACTTCATTACTATATTTATCATTTACGTAGTTGTTTTCATCGGAGTAACGCTAGCCATTTTTATTTACTCCATAGTTTATTTCAAAGTCAAAAGAATATTGTAATTATTAGGAATATCGACATGGGAAGATATTAACATATTAATCTTATGTTCGTAGTTGCCTTAATAGAATGCAATCTCAAGCTAAGTTAATTTCGTAAGTGGTTGAAACTTAAATCATAAGCAATTAGTTGTCCTTGGAATAGTCAATTAAGTCTACTGCGTACGTTTAATCCAACAACAAATCTCCCTTATGACGTGCATATCCGTCATA
>JAOWBH010187471.1:7915-18280 GCA_028566215.1 Silene coronaria
AGACGCTTCTAATTTAAGTTTTTCGATTTTGCATGTGTTTTAGGGACAGTAAATAGGTTGGTTTTCATTGTTGCCATGGCGGTTTCTTCGTCAATCAACATGTATTCAGCAAATGGTGCATTGGGTGCTAAGGTGGTGAGGTCTCAAATGGGTGTTATGAGTAGCTCAGAGCTGTTTAGTAGAAAATTAGTGAACTGCACTCGAATTAGCTCATTTAGCAACCCTAATTTAGTAGGGTTTTCGTTTAGTGCGAAACCATTGAAATGTGAATCAAATGGTGTTGCTTTGCACAAGGTTGGAGTTCCTTGCCATGTAGTGGGCACAAAAAACTCGAGTTCCTTCTCAGTGGGCCAGAAATTCCATCTTGAAGATATTATTGAAGCTCAACAGTTTGATAGGGAGACTCTTAGTGCCATTTTTGAAGTTGCTAAGCAGATGGAGAAGGTCGAGAAAGGTTCACCAGGGAGTGAGATTTTAAAAGGGTACTTGATGGCCACTTTGTTTTATGAGCCTTCGACCAGGACACGACTTTCTTTTGAGTCTGCTATGAAACGGTTAGGTGGGGAGGTCTTAACTACAGAAAATGCTAGGGAATTCTCATCTGCAGCCAAAGGAGAGACACTTGAGGGTAAATTTCTGCAAAGTATTGTTTCATTTGTGTTCTTTGTTTGAGTTTTTTCGTTTTCTTTTTGATATTTCATTTTAATGGTATGTTTGAGTTTACCCGAGAAAAAGAGATTGAATTCATGAGTTGTATGTCTAAAATGTGGAATTGTTAATAGTTTCTTAATTTTTCAAATAGATTTTCTGTTTAATAGCAGAAAGTTTGTTGGTAATTAGATAATTATGTAAACTGTAGGAATCATTTGTTAGTTATTGGGTTTGAATTGTTGTTGGCTTGATGCGAGTAAAGCTCTATCTATTGACTATGAGAGCAGGGAAACAAGAATTTTGGTGCGTCCGTGGTGAAGTTGACTATAGTTCAGATATTCTCACAGCCTATTCATTCAATAACTTATGCAGTTGATTTTATTGAACGTGCTAAATTATGCAAGTACCACCTTGAAAGTTTTGAAGTTATCAGTTACTGATGCTATAGCTTTGGTCGTAGTATGACTATTTGCAAAATAATGCTTAGTTTGCTAAAGCATATAATCCATATATCAATCACATTATCTGTACATCTGTTTGCTGATAAGTCTATTCACGAATCACAATCTCTTACAAAGTTCTAGACCTTTGCCATTGCTTACGCTTGATTATGGCTTCTTTTCCCATGGAAATGGGTAGTCCTCCCATATGGCTATAACTCTAGACATCTGATGTTGGCTGTCTTACGGGATATTCTGAAATGTGTAGCTTATAATTGCAGACTCGATCAGAACAGTCGAAGGATACTCAGATATAATTGTAATGAGGCATTTTGAAAGTGGTGCTGCTAAAAGAGCAGCGGCAACAGCGGGAATTCCTATTATAAATGCTGGAGATGGTCCAGGACAGCATCCATCTCAGGTTATTACTTATGCTGTAATTAGTTCTGTAAACTTCAAATTCGATCGGGTAGACTAGTATGTATTGGCTATTGATGAACTAAAAGCATATGATAAATTTGTTCACAGTAGGCAGCTTATGTAACTTTCGTTTTCAATGGAGCCAATGGCTCCCTAGTTTTGAATCTTGATTGTGAGGGAATAAAACACTCACTATTAGCCGAACTCTCTTTTATTTGAAGTAGCAGTCATTAGAGGCATTTAATATAGGTCATCTGGAAACATCTGTTGTCTGTTAACAACACAAGGATAAGATTGTCACATTCGAGTTTTCGACCCTTTACCCCGTCAACAGTGGGAGCCCGTGAAGCACTGTGATAATGTCGCTGTAGTAATGACTCATGTAATTGCGCCCTTCTTAAACATAAGAACACTGTAATTCCATTTTAAAAAGGAGGCTAATTACAATTCCTTTTGAATGGATACGCATATTGCTTTTAGGGCTGTGTTTCTTGTGTTATGGAGTGGCACATAAATTTGTATATCATTACTTGGTTGCATGATGCTAACCATCACGAATTATGTGCTCTGACCTTTTCATCTGTCAACATAGGCTCTCTTAGATGTGTACACTATTGAAAGAGAGATAGGGAAGCTTGATGGCATAACTGTTGCTTTGGTTGGTGATCTTGCCAATGGGAGGACTGTTCGATCGCTAGCGTATCTGCTTGCCAAGTATAATGATGTCAAGATATATTTTGTTGCGCCTGAAGTAGTGAGGATGAAGGTATGTAAATTGATGTACAACTTTTTTATCATATCCATTTCTAGGAAGCCAAAGACCATTCTTTTGGTATGCATTGTGCTGAAATAAAGTAAAAGAACAGTTTCTTTGTGTTAATGCATGGGGTAAGGTTGCGTATATCTGACCTACTTATCTCGTCATTTGTGCCTGATGTTGTCTATGCTGCTGAGAATCACGGGAAAGTGTTTTTAGTGGTCAAGTTTATTAATTCTGCATCGTTAATCTTCTTCAGGATGACATAAAGGATTACCTGACATCAATGAATGTTCAGTGGGAAGAAAGTGCCGACCTGAAGGAAGTAGCTTCCAAATGTGACATAGTGTATCAAACTCGTATCCAGCGAGAAAGGTTTGGAGAAAGGGTTGACCTTTATGAAGCAGCTAGAGGAAAATACATAGTAGATCGAGACGTGATGAATGCAATGCCGAAGCATGCTAAGGTCATGCACCCTTTGCCACGGCTGGACGAGGTTTGACTATGACAATTTTTTACAGTTTACTTGTTTAAAGACTATATCTGTAATAGTAGGATTTATATGAGACGGTCTTACACATTTGAAGCCAACTCATTATTCGTATAGTTCAATGAGAAATTCACTAGTATATGGGTTGGTCTTACATGTAGGACTGTCTCATATACAATTCAGCAACCGTTGATTGCTCATCTAAATGACCTTTACCGTGTTGATGCAGATAACAGTAGATGTGGATGACGATCCAAGAGCTGCTTACTTTAGACAAGCCAAGAATGGTCTTTATATCCGTATGGCTCTTCTCAAGCTTTTGCTTCTTGGCTGGTAGAGAATGTAATGACTTGGAACTTGAAAGGCTTTTGAGTTTTTTTTCGATTAGGGAAAATAATTAGCATGGCTTGTTTCCGTGCTTGTTCTGGAATTTCACATTTTGAGTAGAGCTGGAAATTTTTTCTTTGAAAGTTACTGGCAATAGTTGCCCTTCTGGATATAATGCAGTTGCTTTAGCATATGAAATTCTTATTAAATTTCCCTTGTTTGAAATAATTGACACAATAACATTTCTATGATAAGACCGGTGTAGACCAGTGTGTCGTGTCTCAGTATCCCAAAAGAGAAAATTGGGTGAAGTATACAGCCTTTCCTGCTATGTTTTCCTCAACCTGATACAAGACGAAACTCATCATTCTTCATTCCTCGTATGAAAACAAGTCATTTCGCTGCATTTCTTGCTGGCAATCCATTCTTGGCCTGCTCCATGACCATTACTACTGGTTGTTCGTCATAAATATGAGTACATTCAACATAAACAACACAGACTACAAAATGGTATTTTGAAGAGCACACGCACCAATGCAGGCAAACATTAACCTCATTCAAATCAAACACTAGTGCGATTAACAAAGATTAACAAATATCAGTCTACAGCCCATAAAAAGGCTTTCGATCTATCTTGCAACGTGTGTTGTACAAAGACTATAAAGACTGGTCAATACATAAGTGAAGAAAAACAGCCCAATCCATCAATAAGCAGGAAAGTTAGGATCAACTTCCTGCGCCCAAGAAGTTATTCCTCCAACAATGTCCTTGGCGAAGGTGAAACCCATTTTATGCAATGCCTCAACAGCTCTTTGAGAATCGTTACCTCGTCTACAGACAGTATAGAGTTGAGCATGTGGAACGCCTTTACGTGTTTCCTCTTCCTTCAGGGCAGCTGAAATTTCTGGTAATCGGGATTCCAAGCTTGAGAGTGGGATATTCAAAGAATCTGGTAGTGCAATTATGTCATAATGATGGGGTGGTCGAACATCGATTAAAACATGTGCCTCTCCACTCGTAACTTTCTCATTGTACTCCCTGCAGCTTATTCTTGAATCTTCAGGTATAAGCTCCAGCTTTGGCGGGGCCTGCACAAACCGAATATTGATGATTCTAATCTGATAGTAATATTCATGCCCTATCATTCACCTGCTTAGATGAAAGGTTAGTAATTTTCATCTGAGAGTATTTATGCCTGTGAAGATTAGGTAATTGGAAGAAGCGGTATTTACTGTAGAGTTTATCGTGTTTGTATCGATCGACATTGAACACCAAAAGAAACATGCATATGATTCCAATACAGGTTTTTCTCACTTTGACCCAGTAAATGAGATATATCATAAAAAAAAGTTCTTGTAAAGGCAAGCCATCTCATCAATCCAAAAAGCATGGCTTTAGGAGTATTCAGTGGTAAGTCTAATACCGTATAGCGAAAATACTAGAAGAAGAGACAAATTCAAGCTAGAAGTATAACTTGGTAAAGAAAAGCATCTTACGGTAGACAAGGAAGAGTGAGTGAACTTCTCATAGTTGAATTCTTTGAACTCTTCAGGGGTAAATGAAGCTTCTTCTCCACAAACTTTGCATTGTGGCGACTGTCCCCTTAATTTGACCTTAAAAAGAAAATCTCATTTTAAATAAACCAAAAGATCATCTCTTAAGCAAATAGCCAAGAGTTGGATAATCTACTAGAGACAATTACTACTTCACTTTAACCATTGCAGCAGACTGCACACGTTAAGTGGGGGCAACGTTTGATACTAACATCCCAATTGAAATAAAAGCAACATGTAGTGAATGATACAAAAAGATTTTAACAAGAGTTTTGTATCATTAATGCTAATTTATAAAAGCACACTTGAAAAGCCTGATTGCTTTGTAGTACATCAATGAACCATCAATGGCTTGTCTTGGCAAACAAGCTCCATAGGAATTTCTTAAATCGATTCCGTTGAAATTTTGAATTTGTGAGAATGCAAACAAATAAGATCTCCATTTTCTTGTCTTTATTCTGAAAAAATGTCGAACACAAAAAAAAATAATGCGGGTTCGTGACCAGAAGTCAAAAGCATGAACCTAAAGTTTCTGTGGCATATAAACTTTACTAATGATGAAACAAGATTTGGAATATATTGGAAAGAAATACTGAAAATGCACAAATTCTGGATAGCAGCACATACTGTAAAAGGGATAGAGAAAAAGTTTTACCACACGAATCCTTCCGGACAAAGCATCAAATATAAGCATTCGACCAGAAAGTGGGTCACCAACAACACTCGCTATCTTTATAGCCTCTAAGGCTTGCAAAGTCCCAATAACGCCAGGAACTGAAAATAATAAAGCATCAGAATATCAAATACAACTATCTATTTATATGAACTGGCTGTAAACAATGAACAAAAAATATTGATGTGGACGGCAAGGGCTCTTAACTAGATTATAGAACTGATATCTCTTAAAAGCAATAGCCTAATCATGTTTATAGACAGGAATTAGGTGACCAATATGCCAAAAACTGAAAAACATGTCTAGAAGAAAGATGATTCAGCAGGGCAGGGTATTTTTATTCAGCAATTCGTTACTGCTCTCATTTTTTCAGCATTAGTAATTTAAGGATAAAAGCTACACAGAATTCCAAGCTCTAGTGTCTAGAACTACATGCAAAGCTCAACTAACATAGAGGTAAATATGAAGTGCAGGTTACTGCACAATTTCATCAACCAACCTACTCCCAGGACACCGCTGTCTGAACATCTTTGGCATGCTGTCATTGGTGGGGGTGTAGGAAATAGGCATCTATAGCATGGACCTCCTTTGTAATTGTATACAGTTAGCTGTGAAGAAATTATGCCAAGTTAGAAGGCCATTGCTCACTGAAGCCTAGCAACCTCTGATAGCTTAACTGCTTAAGTGAGACATGAGTGAAATGATCATACCTGTCCTTCAAATCCCAGTGCCGCACCTGATACAAGTGGCTACATGAGCAGAAAAATGCAAGTGTGAATCAGCAGGAGTAAGAGAAAGATCACATGTGGACTCATACATTTACATACCAAAAACTGCCAAATACTCCCTCCAATCCATACTAAACTACTCACGGCAGACATATATGTGAGGGCAAATTTTGACATACGGGTAGCTTCGTGTGGATTGGAAGGGTGATATTTTAGCTCACCTTTATAAGTGCCACATTGTTCACCTAAGCATTCCGTATTCTACTTCGCCCAATTTAAAGTACAGTTCTAGTGTTTCATATTAAGATTCTCTCTCTTTAGGTATAACAGTTGTTTAGTGTTGTTCCATCTTCCAGTGTAGACAATAATACCTTGCTAGAACTTGATAAGCTATATTACCAAAATGTTACAGAAGGGTCAATCTCAAAGGACCTAACAAGTATAGTATAAATTGACAGAAGAATTAGCATGTGAAAGATCTATAATCTCAATTAATCCTGACAAAAACATCTCAATATCTCACAAACTCCATTTAATTTTTGTATGGAACGTAATTTTTATCCCCACTCTCCAGCATAATGTTCAACCTTTACTTGTTTTACTTCAATTTGTACGCTTCTTGAGTAGGAGAATCAAGCAACATAATCTTCTAAAGGGGAGCTATCATTTCACACGATACTACAAACTTTGCAAAAATCATAATTAATTAGAAAAGCATCACTACCTTTTTTAAGACAACACAACAATCGTTAATCATGTATCGACTTGGGACGTTGTCTGTTGCATCAATAATCAAATCATATCTGGAAAAGAGTCCATTAAAGAATTTCCCATCTGTAGATAAAACTGACAAAAAACAATACATAGAACTACTCATATAAAACTTGGCATGGTTGGATACTTGCTGAATATTTCCAAAGCATTTGATGTTCGTAATGCTTCCCTGTATTCAACTATCTCTATTGTGGAGTTGATGCTGAAAGAAACATCAATGTTAGGCAAAAAATTGATTTAGGGAACAAGCTGACATTAAATAATCCACAAGATTGAGAAGAGATTTACGAACGAGCGACAAGCAGCAGCAGCAGATTCTACTTTGGATTTGCCAATATAGGCTTCAGTGTGGATAACCTGAGATAAAACCAATTTACAAGAATGAAATCCGAAACTTTTAACTATGAAATATAATAAAGGCCAATTGTCAACACGATATAAATCAAAGGAATGACAACTGGTCGACAAGAAACAGGATAAAATACCCGACCTGTCTATGCATATTATTTAGCTCCACCACATCATGATCGACAATACCTATTCGACCTGAAGGCAATCCGAATATGTCAGTTGATGGCAATTTGATCTTTCTTTATAGGTGATTGCATGACATACGATGTGCAAGAGAAAAATTCCATTCAGTAGAGTTTCAGGTGAATAACACACTTACCGACTCCACATGCTGCAAGGTATAATAATGCAGGTGACCCCAAACCTCCAGCTCCCACAACCAAAATCGACGAATTCAGCAGATTTGACTGCCCTACAGAAGTGCAGATACTGAATCAGAAGCAGCGAATATAATCTTCTCACTCTTTGCAGAAAAGAAGACTTTTTTTTTGTAACACGCAAAAAAATAAGATTATTATGAATGAAATCGAGCAATGCTAAACAAATTTATCCCCTTATTTAAATAAATGAGAAAACAGCACTTAGAAATGAACGGTTTTTAATTAGGGCCACAATACCATACTGCTACGAAATTGTCGATTTTGAAGGTTACCAGGACTCACCAAGCCTCAGGCTACACTCAATTCAGCTTTACTAACGCGAAAAGAGCTCAGTTGAGCACTTGAGCTAAACTGAACAAAATTGAAGTGAGATAAAGTTTGAAAAAGCCCTAAAGAATTAGTCTTGCTTAAGACCGTCTTAAGCCTATAACATGGTCAGCATAATACCTACTCATATCATTAAATAAATCATATAGCATTGATTGACAGTCTCAAGACCGTCGCCTTAATCATTAAATGAACCACATAACATTGATTAACGCTCACAAGACCGGTTTCGAGTCCAACAAATTACCACATATCATCAAATGAAGTAATTAACCTACTGATTTCCAAAATCAAATTAACCTAAACACACAAAAAAAAAAATCAAACAAAAAATTAAATGGAATTAAAGGGGGAAAACCTCGAACACCGAAAGCAGGGAGCAAAAGATGACGACTGTAACGATAAATTGCATCGGAAGGTAGTGAGTGATTGGTGTGATTAGATTGAACGGCGGAGATTGGAGGGCAAGATTCATTGCTACAAGATGAATCTTGTTGTTGTAATTGAGATTGAAGAAGTGAGATTCGAGCTTCAATTTCTTGTTTTTGAGATTTCAAAGTTTCAATTTCAAGGTGGATTTGATTAGGGTTTATTGTTCCGTTAGACGCCATTGTTGTCTGCAGTTTGAGAGAGAGGATAATTTTGGGGGGAAAAGTCGAAAACCCTACGGAAGTGGCTCTTTCAGGGTTTTAACGGTCAACCGTTAATAATTTGATATTCGGGGTGGTGGTGGTCGGTATTCGTGATTTGTCGGTTATTATTTGTATTTGTATGTTTGAGAGTTGTTGATTTTTAATCTGAAGAAAATAACTCTTTAGGGAATTTGTTTAATAATGTGGCAATCTTCTACATCGATAGCATTAGAACTTACAATTATAAAAGTGATTGATTCACAAGTTTTGAAATTGTAATCTATTTTCGCAATCAATTATTAGGTTTTTGGACGAAATTCAACTTGACGTTGCTCAAGTTCGTTGTAATTGTTTCTGTGGGTGTGAATAACTAAACAACATTTTTAATTTGATCAAACAAGCTTATTTTATTTAAAGAACTACATACTCTTTCGTCTCAATTATTTGTTTGCTTTTGATTAAATATCCTTCAAAAAGAAAAAAAATATGCTAGCAAATGAGTAGGACAAAGGAAGTAGTTTGTACAAATTTGTTTGAACTAGGTAACAATTCCTATTCTAAATATTTGAAATCAGCTTATATGAATCTTAGTAATGAACATCATTACAAATAACAAAAAAAAAAAAAAAAATCCTAGTTTTATAGGAATCATTAAGTGCAATCACAATGATACTACATGTTCCAGGCTTATATGAATAATATATTTCTGATAAATCTTTATAAATTGGATTAGTTTCTCCCGATAAACATTCATAATTCTCTCATTTCCAAAACCGATTTTTAAGAAAGGAATATGTCAAGTACTTCATACATCAAGCAGAAAAATCCTTGATGCTGAAAAATTTAGCTAAAATACCAACCAACGGAGCAGTATTATACGTACAAGCTTCTGTTTGAGCAAAATTACTCGTCCTATCAATAAATTGATCATATTCATCAGGCCCACCCACAAGTGCCCCAATTAGTATATTCGGGTTTGGTTTCGGGTATCCGTACCAATTATTATACCCCTCCGTACACCCAATAAAACTTTTTTCTATTTTATATGATGGCAATGAAGCACCCCTATGATGAACCCTTTGTGGATATTTAAGCCCGAACCCGACTAAATAACTCAAGCCCATTGGGTTTGAGCCCAAAATGTAGTCCACTTGGGTCTTGATAAATAAGCCCATTTCCTTTGGGCTCACTCCTCCTTTGGGGCACTTAAGAGTTAGCCCGGACGTTTTGAGGTGATCGGAATATATACTGAGAAGAAACGCAGCATTTGATACGTATTGCATATTGTTCCATCTACGGGTGTAGAGTAAACCTCCAAGGGTGTGCTTCACGTTCTGACCTATGTTTTTGTCAAGGCATCCACAAATGTAGTATTCCGCTTTTGATTTGTATTGATCGACTATGTGCTTGTAGTTTTTGTTGTCGTCCTCCGTCATTAACTGCAAAATTTTCTTTATAAAAACATCATTCATAATATATATAAAACTAAATAAACGCACCAATTCTTGTTTAAAACTGCTCTCACATGCGAATATGCGATTGAAATCACAAAAAAAGATTATACATCTAGTTGTACATAAGCATTGTACAACCAAGAGGAATCCGAGCTTACGTGTATTTTTCTAAGCTAATTTAAAGTTCATATTTTTAATGTATAAGGATGAGTTCACATACTTTCTAATAAAGCTCATATTCTTTAAAATAAAGCTCGGATACTTTATCACAAAGCTCAGATTCTACACCGTACAACTGATAGTATAGTCCATGAATTGGATTGAAATAGAGGTGGAGATAAAAAAAAAAAAAAAAAAAAAAAAAAAAAAAAAAAAAAAAAAAAAAAAAAAATTTAGAAAAATATTTAA
>JAOWBH010187581.1:0-11342 GCA_028566215.1 Silene coronaria
TCATTATACCGTACGTATTGTATTTAATATTGACGAATTCTGATAATAACGTACTTCCTTCCCTCCATTTTGATTTTTCCACTTGCCTAATATATGTGGGAATTATTTTAATAAAATGAGAAAATCATATTGAAGTGGAGGAAGTAGCTTTTAGTATTAATGAGAAAGGAGATTGAAGTGATAAATGTTTTCCAAAGAGATATCTTAGCCCAAAATTCATCTCATATATAAGATGATTATACAAGTGATACAACTAAGCCATTACATCAATATCATTTCACTTCTCGTTTACTAATAAAATTAATTTAGACTCCGTATAATAAAAGCACGACATATAGAATTTTTTTATTCTTAGTAAATTACTTATATAAAATTGTTACCTCATTAATAGTTAACATTTTTCATTATTTTGTTTTGCTTTGAGGAAGTAAAGTTGGAATTGAAATTAACTAAAATAATCAAGTAATGTGCTGAAATGTAAGCTAATGATTTCAATATATAATTTTTCTTAATTTTTTTGTCATGAAACAAATAACAACGATTTACAGTGTCTTTTATCTAGTAACATGTTAGGGTTCATCATCTACTCCCTTTTTAGTTTGTCATATGCTAACAATATGAGTAGTGAGCAACTTCTTATTTAGTTAGAGGGAAAGGGATTAGGGTCATTGACTTAGTCTGATTTTAGGTTGATCTTAAACTCACCATGATTCATTTTTGGGAATTTGATTCGACCTACTTACAAGAGTGTAGATTGATTGATTGATTGGGGAAGGTGAGGACTAGAACCGATCGACCTTGAATTGACCCGTGTGGCGGTGAGAGAAATTTGGGGTTGTTAACTTGCTCCTAGAGTAACTGATTAGCTTGATACCGTGAAAGTGAGTAGAGGGAAAGTTGACACTTGATAGGATCGAAAAACCTTCTAGGCCAGCCTCATTCGAATTTCTTCTTGCGGGTTAGGTGAAAACCGTTGGCCTAGAGACTAATGAAATTGGAGCCAACCATCCCCCCTCCCCCCCCCCCTCCCCGATATCCTTGATTTCCGCTTCTTTGATTTAATAAACATTAATTTTTGTTAAATTTAGTTTACTTGATCATTAACCTATTTGGCTCCCAACTTGACTAACACTTGACATACATAGACTATCTCTTATCCATCTTCATGAACCGACCTCTTTACCATATACAACACTTATGTATTGAGTCAATAAATTTGGTTCGATATGGCTAGCACGACAAAGCTACTATCACCTTTAGGCAGGTCAGGGCAGGCGGCCGACTGACAACGCTACTACCACCTTCTATGTGTAATTTGTTATTGTATTGTTTAGCTTTCATTTTGTAATTTGATGTTTTATAACATAAATCTTTTTAACTATCTCGTTAGTCGTATGAAAATATGAAATATTAGGCTTTTGAAATCTATTTTATACGCCCATGAAACGTCATCTAAATTGATAATTGTTTGTTAGCTTTGAAAAAAATTGTGACTTTTAAAGCAACACATTAAAATAGTTGGACCATGACATTTATACCGTAGGACTATTGCTAGAGGTAAGTACCGTAACTACCATTCCCAATCTAAAACAATTTTTTCTTGTAGTAGGTTTAGGTGGTCAATTATTCAACTACTCAGTGCCAATTACAAATATAACTTTGATTTTGGCCCAATATAAAAGGGTGTAAACCTTCAATCCATATTAATTTCCCATTGGGTCGTGCTAAAATTTTTAAGGTAGCTTTAAAACACCCTTATTTACTAAGGGAGCCTTCAGCAAGACCTTCTCTAACAAATACAGGTGCTACCATCTCGGTTGCCCGATGTAGTGCATATCAAATAGACCATTCAAGAACAATTATTAAAATAGATAATGTTTAGTCGATTACAACAATGCCAAAATTCCAAATACAACATCTGAAATGTAAAGTGATAACTAATTTATAAAACAATAATTGTTTATGACTTAGCGGAAGCTAAAAGAGTGATAAAGCCAGGTGAACTTTCATCCACGCCCGCAGCTAAGCTCAAACATAGTCACCTGCTAAATGCACTGCTCACCATCAATATCGAATGGATCACAGCAGAACACAACAAAAGAAACAACACAAACAAAGTCAACATGTCAGTATACTATTCCAAACAAAACAACATCGCAACATAAACAACACACTGCCATAATGTCACAACAATCTCCAAACTCCGAGAGCCAGTAACCGGATTACCCATCGCACAAGTAATCCACCCCTGCCGATGGGAGACCGCAACCTAGCCACCAAAATTCCCGCTCATCGCAACGAGCGAACCCAGATCATTAATGTGAACTTCCCCATTGTGACGGGAGCCACAAGGGGCGATACATGGGGGTGAAGACTATCTCCCGACAATGGCTTCACAACAATCTCAACAACATTATCATCATCATCAAAACATCACAACATCGCAATAATCACATAGCAACTGAGTAGGAAAACCCTACCACGATTGCAAATCTGGCAACAACATATAGATCAACTAGAACTGCTCCTTAACGAAATCATTACCTAATACAACAATATACTCTAATCACTACAATAATTATATTATCAAACTGCTAAATCCCTAATTCAATCCAATTAGGGTTAAGACTCAAAATGCAAACTGAAATAAAGGCGAGATAAGACTTACAATCCAAATTACGCACGAGAAATAATGAAATCCGACGACCTATAGTGAATCCCTTGCTTGGTTAATGAATAGGGTGATTAAGGAGATGTTTAGAAGGAATGATTAGGTTAGAAATGCGCTTCAGAAACTATAGAAATGAATATAAACACCCCCGTACTTATCCTAAGCGGATCGCGCAAAACATAGTATTAGACCGGTCACTCGGTCGAGTGCCACAACCCACTCGACCGAGTACGCCCTACTTGGTCAAGTACTGCACATACTCACCCGAGTGCACCAAATATCGTACCCAAATCAAATCCCCATACCACATAATCAATCGAGTATAAGATACTCGTTCGAGTACAAACACTTACTCAGTCGAGAATCATATACTCGACCGAGTACCAACGCTTATAAATATGGAGTATTGCAAGCTTATATTTGAGTTTTTACTTTTTTTAACTAAATAATTTAGTTGGTAACATTTATGCTTATAAATATCAATTGTATTTATTAGGTTTAGGGTACCCGTGATTTGTGAAATACAAATGATTTTACATAAAGTTCTACAAAAATAAAAATATTACGTACCCTGGCAAACACAAACCAACTAAGGTTTGAGTAAAGGTTGGACCGAGTTTGTGTTTTAGTCATCCAGGTTAACAAGCATTTAGGTCGATCAATCAGTCGATTGGTTTGAGCATTTCGGATTCAGACCATGTCAGTTATGACTCTGTGTGGGTGAGAGTGCGCTTGCACTAGTGTTCGTGTGCGTGTCTTTGTTGTTATTAAGTTATTTAGTGATAATGGTTGTACCATTACTGAATACTCTAGTCGAATCAGATAAAGTCAGGTCAATTCGATTTCTTGTCTAAATTTGGATCAATAGTTTAATTGCAGATGGGGTACTAGTTTAGTACTAGTTGATCTTCGAGTTGCATCATTTGTGTCAAGATATTTTTTTCCAAGTCTACGACAATGTAGAAGTATCATTTTTTATTAGCATACTCTCCATTTCTTGAAAAAAATGTGTATTTTTTTCTTGCTGATGGTCTAGATTATTTTGGTCTAGAACGATCTAATGAGTAATAGTAATAATACGAGTTTCTGTCTGAGAATTTTGGACCAAACAAGTCTAAGTCGGATCTGCTCCAACATATTCGCAACAATGTACTTAGGTTTGGGACCTATTAAATCGGGTCTTTTACTAAAATGACCATTTTTCTTAAAGTATTTACCAAACTAACCATTATCAAATTTTAATTCCCATTTTAACCATTTTGAAACTTTAGAGACATAATCAATCTTGACAATGGCTACTTTGAGAAATAAATTTGGCAAAAATGGCTAATTTGGTAAAAATATTTATACAATATTAAAATTAATTAATTTTTCGTGGTAACAATTAGTATGTATACGTTTTTCATCAACCCCTTGATATTGAAAAATGTGATTCTTTTTAAATCTATATATTACTTACTATTCTAAATTTTATAATCTTTCATTGAGCATATTTAACTTTCAGATAAAAGTTACTGTAAATGTAAAAAAAACTAACAAATGGAGTATGTCATTTTATGAGGAAATAAAAAAAATAAAAGGAATGATTTATAAAGGGAAGTAAAATGTTTGTAATGTTTTCAATTATTATTTTATTTGATTTGAGGTTCTTAATATTGAATGTAACTTTATAACTTTGCTCATAATTTAAATTTTGATTTTTCTTTTTATAAGAATCTGAAAATGACTAAGGCTGATTTATTAAATAGAGGGAGAAGTAATTCAAGTCACATTATGTTTTTGATATAATCATATATTTACATTTATAAAAATAAAATAATTACAAATAAAGATTGAAAAGAAAAGGTATTAGTCCGTCAATATTCATGTGATGTTGGAAAATATATATGGAGTACATATTAGTTATCATTATGAGAAATTAATTTTTAAAATTATATAGATCTATTACCGAATTAGCCATTTTGCCCAAATTATTTCCCAAACTAGTCATTGTCAAAATTAATTACATTGTTAAAACCTTAAAATGGTTAAAATGGGAATTAAAATTCGGAAATGGTTAGTTTGACAAATACTTTATTGAAAATGGTCATTTTAGTATAAGACCCAATAAGTCATGGGTTTAAATTTCTCTTCCTTCATTTATTGTATTGGCCGCCAAATTTTTTAAAACAATAGTATCTATACAGCCTTACAATTAATAAAACAGTTAGGCTTGCTCAAATCCTAATCAATGTTAATAATTCTCCATCATATTTCGAACTTGTTAGCTAATTGTAATATTTATAGCGAAATTGTCTATGCGATAATAAATATTACTCTGTAATTCTTTTACATAACAGACCTTGTTACGCGACTCAAGCCGGTGTAACCTCAACCCCACCCCAACTCGGCTGCACACCACCCTCTACTCTTCAGAACAGCTCGAAATCTCAACCATGCCATCACCAAAGCCGCCTAATTTGCATTGTTGACCTTGTCCGATCCCACACTCCCACCCATTCTCGACATTTCCAACCCATATTTACCTCCCGTCTTCTCACAACTATCCTTTTACTTTTGTCTCATTTAAAATAACTGTGAGTATCATCTACCATCTTTAACTTAAAACAGTTTTTAACCAAGAATTTGTAATACAATTAGGTAGAAAAAAAAACATAAGCTAATAAACAATAAGTAGGAAAATCACTTTCAATTAAGGATTACCACACCTAGATCATCCAAAACCAATGCAAATAAAAGCAAAACAAAAATCAAACACTAAATCCAAACACAAGACAAAAATATCATCCAAACAATCCAAATTAACCACAACTTGTAATGAAGAGATATCCACCCGTTTCACTCCCATACCACATATATTACCAAAACTTGTACATAAAAAAAATCCTCCATTTCAAAGCTAGAACAAAAAAGAAAAAAATTATGGGTAGCATGAGCATTTTTGCAATGAACCCAAATGTGTTGTTAGCAAGCAAGCCAGCCTGTACAAATGTTGAACCACCAACAAGGTTAGCTAACATGGTTACGTACTCTAGGAAGGTCCGGTTGGTCGCGGTTCATGCAACACCAGATAAGCTTGCTGAGAGTATTGAGCAAAGCATTAAGACAGCTCAGGAGACTTGTTCAGAGAATCCTGAGAGTGGTGAGTGTGTTGCGGCTTGGGATGAGGTTGAGGAAATCAGTGCCGCGGCTAGTCATGCTAGGGATAAGACTAAGCCTAATGACCCTCTTGAGACTTATTGTCAAGATAATCCTGAGACTGCTGAGTGCAGGACTTATGATAATTGATTTCGCGCATTTATCCTGTTTTATGATATCGTTATTGTATCATATCGTTATGGCATATTGTATACATTTATGTGTTTTATGTACTGTGACTGCTAAAAACAGTTATATTTACAAAATCGGTTGGAATTCAGTATAAAAAAACAGTTTAGTCTGTAACTCTGTTACTGCATACTGCATACTGCATACTGCATACTGCATACTGCTTACATGAATTTTTATGGATGATTAGTTTGAACTATGCTTATGATCGATAATGTTTTCTATGATTATTAACGCGCATATTACAGTGTGAAACTATAAGCTGTCGTAATCCAATTATTTACAATGGCCTTAAACTCATATACTATATCTTATCATAAATTGTACGAGAATCTTTAGTAAAAGAACCTGAATTACAAACAAATAACGATTATAAACGTTCAGACAGCCTATACTCTAGCAAAGCTAAGTTTTCAAAAGGAAAGAAAAAACAGGAGAACTTCTTCTAATGGCGACTATCCATGGAGACAAAACAATATGGTTTTGGCTGGATATCCTCAACAAAGCAAAACGCGGAAAAAGGATAAATATACCCTGCTATGTGAGAGATGTTTGCTTTCGCAAAGTGATCCAGTAATACTCAAAAGACCTCGGTGAAACAATGTTCAATCTCGTAACCCACTGACAGTCTTTGAGGGCATCAACAGGGCTGCCATGTGCATCTGCAAGTAGTGACCCATATTATCAGGGACATGGGTAGCTAGCTGTTAGACAAACATCCGTCAAAACTGATGACAGAGATTGTACTCAGGAATACAATTTGGGACTTCAATGGAGAGCCCAGTATGCTCCTTGTAGTCCTTGAGAATCTGAATTATGGCATCCTTAGACATGATCACACAATCTAATCCATGGATGTGTAATGTGTTACTGTAGAGCACTGATTATGAATGCATCCTTTCTTGCCTCGCTCTCACGAGCCTCGTGTGCTGCTTCTTTTCCCTTGCCTTCTTGGCTGGCTTCCGCTTGGATATTCTACGTCTCATCAGCTTTGCAGCGTCTAATGAGCCGATCACCTGTTCTTGTTGCTGTTGTCGAGATAAATCAAATATACATAGGTTTTGGAACATTGGATGGCAACTATCACACTGATTACGTTCATCGATTCATTGTATGATATTTAGATAATGGTTTCCCATCTGTGGTTATATTAAAGACCTAGGTTCGGAACTTATCAACAGTGCAGTCGATCATATGCCTGAGGCTGACCCGCGACAATAGTGTGACACGTCCAACACCATCCACAGACCACAGGTGCATTCAACATATATGCAATCACCTTTTGCAACACAAGTAATATGCACAACCTTTGAAGTCGAGATCGGACATCGAAAAACACAAAATCATTCATATAAACATATTACAACACCAATGATCAATCCATTGAGCAACAACTACTTACATTATTACATAACCTTAAATCAAACACAAAAATAAAAATACAAATCTAAAACTTGACCCGTTCCCTTTAATTGTATACATTATTCAAAATATACGACAAATAATAGAAAACGTATACAATTCAATGGAACCGATATTAACTTAAATCACACAATAATACACATCTCCTTAAATAAGCTACCACCAATACAACAATCAATATTCCGCCATTAAAATGCATTAGGAGCAGGCTGCACAGGATAAGGCAGCTGCCAACAATCAATATTCCGCCATTAAAATGCATTAGGAGCAGGCTGCACAGGATAAGGCAACTGCCACGGTTCGAGCAAAGCGTCAGGAATCTCCGGAATCTCCATACTTAATCCACTAACTTCTTCAACAATCTGCAGTACGGAATTCAGAGAGCATAATCTATCAGTCAGCTCCATAATCTGAGCTCTCAACACGTTATTTTCCGACTCGAAACCTGCATAAACCTGCGAAACCGCATCAATTCTCTTCAACAGCAAATCATTTTCAACCTTGAGATTGTTCGTTTGCTCAATCAACTCTTCCATGTATTGCTGCTTCCTCATCCTCGATCGTCGCGCTGATTCTCTGTTCGATGTCATCCGCTTTCGCTTTCGATCGTCCATCTCGTAAGTCGTAATTGATCTGTTCGTAAAATTAATTGATTTTTCCTTTTTTCGTAAAATTGAGTAAAACCTAGAAATAATGATTAAACCTAAATCAATTGAAACGATTAATTCATGAAAAAACGTAGAAATAATGGAGGAAAACAACGGAGAAAGAATGAAGAATTCGAATCCGCCGCATCTGGATTTGGTAACTCATGTATGCGGATTAAAATTCATGAAGGAATTGAATTAAATTTTGAGGTATGTAAAATTAGGGATTTTGATTGAAAAGTTGATGAAGAAAAAAAAGAAGGAAGCTTATCTTAAAGGAGGAGAAAAATTGAGGAATAGTAAAGGCAAGTTGATAAAATGCGGAAAGAAAATACGGAATGGTATGTGTGTGGTTTGATAAAACCCGGGGGGATTTGTGATTACAGGGTAGTTTGTGTATCTTTTTCTATGGAAGATGCCAAGAAGGTTGTATTTAGTGATTAGTTGGGCTAACGTTATCTTCACTTTAAAGTAACCACGTTATCTTATGTCACCATTTTAGTCATTTACTAACTATTATTAGGTCGGGTTGTGAGACGGGGTTGAATGTACGTAATCTTACTGTATATATTTTTGTTGTTTTATGGGAGTTTTTCGACATTGTAGGGGGCTCGGTTGTTGAATTTTCCTGGCGATTGATTAGAAGACAAAGTAAGACAATAATTTAAACGATATATTCTTATTTGATACCGTTTTAGTCTGATCATTTTTTTCGGCACTATGTGATTCATTTAATATTACAGTATCATAATGACATCTTTAAAGTCTAAGACGGTTTTAAATACGGAGTATTGTATAGTAGAAAATAAAAGGGTCGTGTATTCATATGAAGTAGAAGGTGATACCAAAAGGCTAAAGGTAATATGGGTAAGAAAGGTGGTGGAGCACGTCGTGCGGCACAGTAAGTCTTGCTTGCGACGGGTCGCGGGTTACGACGGGTAGTTTGTGAGAGGAAATGGGTAGAGGGGAAAAAGGAGGGTCCCCCATGTGCTTCCCCACTCAAAGCAAATGGGTTATTTGTGAGGGAATATGGTATCCGTCACAATCCGTCACAAATAAGAATTTGTGCGGCAAGAAAGGATAGGTAAAGAAAAACATGGGCTGGTTACTGGTATTGGGTGGCGTATTGCAGGACGTCAGATTGTTTTGTTCAATAAAAGCAATCATGCTTAATGCTTCTGTTTTTGACCTAATTGAAAATATTTAAGGACAACTGTGCTTGGCTAGACGGCTAGGCTCATACCAAGTCAAGTACTCCTTATCATTTTCGGAAAATTTGATAATTTGGACGTTGTATCACGATTTTACCTGATAATTTGGTAATCATATGATCAACCTACATTAGATCGAGTAAGTGTTTACACGGTAGTATAAGAGAAAATATACACGGAAGAAATTGTACTACTAATCAATCACTAATATAATTTTTGGAAAATTTGCAGGAAGTTATTTACACTTGTATATGTATATATACAGTTATCATCGTTTTTGATAGTTGAAAACCTTAATGGATAGGGCAAAAGTAAGCACAAATAAGACAGCAAAACCAGCAATTACAGCAGCTACAACACCCAACATGTCATGCTTGAAGCCGAAGTAATCTTCTAGGTATCCTTCAACTGTTTGTCCCTTTTGATCCGATAGCTTATTTGTCAAATCTCCAAATTGTGATGTGACTAGCCCGTACAATGTCCATGCTAGAGGGGATGTCCAGTAAAACCATCTCCACCAAATGGGTATTCTCTTTTATAAGCAAAATTAAGAACAAAGATGTAGTGAGAAATATAAGCATACCTAAAAAATATGGGGTCATACTTGTGTATATATGGTGTTAAATCTGGGTTGTCACGGTGCATCATGATCAAGTTATAAAGGTGTTGAAGGTTATGGCAATCATAATTTCAGGCTCTATTGTTCGCTGTTGTGGTACAACACTAACAACGGCCACGAATTTAGAGATCAAGCCTCAAACCGAGATTTAATACCATGCCTGTATCAAAGGCAAAAATATCGGGTAAAATGATCTTACAATAGGGTCATTATTAGTAATTCAAGGTTTGGGGTGAGTTTTTAACCTTTCGGAAGGTCAAAAAGTATCCGTAAAACCTTAAATACTCACCTCATCCAATCGTAGGATCATTTTACCCAAAAGTGTTATAGGTAAAAGAATAGGACATACTGTTATAGGGATGATGAAACCGGAGAAGATGTTCCACAAGGCGTAAAAAGCGGAAGCAACAATGTTGGCAAGGTGATGATTTGGTGTGACTGCCACAGTCATCATTCCGTAATAGGTGAAGTAAAGGAAGGTGAAGAACATGAAGTATATGTACCATAAGAATTTCACAATGCTCCATTCAAATCCTATCATTGCATAAACTATTACACCATAAACTACTGCTTGAATCAACACATACGGTATCTCAATAAAAGCCTGAAACAACAAATAAGAAATAAATATCATTAGTGAATTGATCACCTGGAATCAAACTGTCTAACAGGCAGGTAAGGTTTATAAGTAGTTTATAACCAAACAACTTAACAACAGCAGTACCCCAGGCCACAAAGACGCGCCAATTGATGGCTGTATGGCACAGTTAATTGCATATATCAGCTAAACTAGCTAATGAAAGTATGAAATCGCTGAGCGATGGTACTCGTGATCTAAATTTGAAACCTTTCAGTATCAAACTTGCAAACTTGCATAGTATCTCCCTTTATACGCAATGAAAGATATATGCGTCCTAATCCTGATCCTTCATCCATTCTTGTGCTAGGTAGATTTAATTTGTTAGCTAACAATGCTTTGTAGTTTTGTAGTCTGTCTTATTTGCTCTGTGATTGATATTAAACTTACAGAAACCGAATAGAAGTTAAGAAATATGTACCTGTGCCAGTGCATAAGGCAGAGCCGAGTACAATCCTGCGGCCTTTTCTCTATAGAAGACTGTTCTTTCAACACCAACTACTGGTCGGATAGAAGATGCGTTTTCTACCCCAAGAAATAAACAGGCAGCATACATAGAACCCATGGCATTAAACAAATCTTGTGAATCACTCCTGTAGTAAGATAACAGGAGAATCCATAAGTACAGTGTAAGGTGATTGGAATTTAAATACACATACATCAATACATGTTACATAATCTTTATTCTTTTTATTATGAGAATCTTACGTATTCTTTCCAAGGCCCCAAAACATGGACCCAAACATAACAGCAATCCCTGTTGTGAACAAAAGTCTCACTGCATTATAATGAGGATTGCGCCAGTACG
>JAOWBH010187691.1:0-18266 GCA_028566215.1 Silene coronaria
ACGTTACTTAACGAGTCGGGAAATAAGAAAAATAAGTGTCGGGGCAGATATACGGTGGTGATTGGGGAGTTTAGATGAAACTTTGGGGGTTATTTGTAAAAACGCAAATACGTGGTGGTTATTTGTAAAAATACGCATATACTAGGTGGTTATTTGTAATTAACCCTATTTTTTATTATGCATTTGGGGGTGTTTTGTTGTTGGGCTGACCTAATTAAAGGGCAGGTAGCATGGGGTGAATCCAGTATGATAGAAGCGGAAAGGTTATTGCTTGATGCAGCACTGAAGGATCCTGCTAACCAGAGATTTGTTCTTCTCTCAGATAGGTTGTTATTATCATTGGATACCTTGTTTTTGTTTTTATCTGAATCACTTAACTGCATGCCCTTTACTTGATAGCTTCCTGATGAATTATGTTGGTTATGCAGCTGTGTTCCTCTGTACAATTTTAGCTTTATATACAACTATGTTGTCGGATCTCCTAAAAGCTTTGTAGACAGGTAAACTCTTCGAATCTTTGAGCCAAAGACAGTAGATATTGGTCAGCATTCTTCGACTTGACAAGTCAGTTAAATTGTATTGCTTGTTTTATTAGCTTTTATTGACTATGGCTTGGCTTTATACTAGCTTTCTTGATAAAAAGGATGACCGCTATAATACAAAGATGTCACCTGCAATACCAAAAGATGATTGGCGTAAAGGATCACAGGTAACTATGTTCTTCTTTCTCTGTATTCTCAGCAATAATCACTCTGATTTTTTTGTATTACATAGCAGTCAGCTGCCAGTTTCTGAATGTTGATCAATATGTATGTGCTACTGTTAGCAGGATCATGGTTTTGATACTTGTTTTTTTTAGTATCTACTCTTAATTATTTCTTGCTTGTAGCTAGGATGTATTTAATGTTATGTTATTACACCATATAAATGAATGTCAAGATGTTCATTTCCTCCAAAATGGGGTTCACAAAAAGCTGACTGCCAATGATGTGAAATGTTGAATTACATTTTTGTTCAGGTAGCTTCATTGTGAATCGAAGTGGATATAGTGTTTGCCATGGAAAGAGGACAATGTGCCTCCCAGCGAAACCTCGTTTTATAACATTATGAAGCCATAGTATAAATAAACTTTATTGTTGTCAAATAAATGCATGGTGTTGACTGTGACCAAGTTACAATGGTTTTAAAGATTGTCATAGCCAGTTTTAGAGGCTTTATCCACCACATTTGTGGTGCGATGATCAACTTCAGCCCATGTTGCCTGATTCCATGATGAAATCTCAAACCAAGATTCGTTGCCTTGATTAGCGCTAGCGAATTATGGTGTCATGCTACATGGAGACTTAATTAACAGGAAAGAGAAACTTGTAATTTTAATTAACCATCATTTACCCTTGAAACAAGAATACGACATCAACTTACCAACTTAGACCCAATATTCCTGTTGTCAATTGTCCGGAACTCTAGCTGCACATGATCTTTATCCATGACTAGCATAATGGTTAAGTATTTTTCATAATCTCAGTTTTATTCTTGTTTTTGGTGAAAAGTACAAGGCATATCATAGTTGATGCGGTCTTCTATGAGATTAATGTGAGATCAACCCATTTAACTGAAAAAAAACTGAACCATTTACATACTAATCCAATAATAACTTTTCCTCGAAAAAACCCAATAATAACTTCTCATAAAGTGACAACTACCCGTTATATATGTCGATCTCCTAATAATATTATTATTAAACCGTCACAATGTCATATATTATGATGTGTGCAGATTATGAGGTTGTGGAAATACTTGATGATATCATTTTGCATGCTTTTATTTGGAAGTTTATTTAATGTAACTGACCTGTTTAAACAAAGGTTTCTTGCTTTTGTGTCAATTTCATATTGTTTTGCTTTGCTTCGACAAGGTATGCAAATCATTATGCAATGAATGTTCCAAAAATTATAGCATGATTAGTATTCAATATTTCAACCCCAATCTTCTTTCATTACTCTTCTTATTTTAACATGTTGAATTTAGTGGTTCACTCTCATTCGAAGCCATGCTGAAGTGGTGGTTGATGATGATCTTGTCTTTCCGGTCTTCAGAAAGTACTGTAAGGTAGCTTCCCTTTTTATATAAACTTGACATTCTTAATATGTCCATGTTTTGTATGCCATTGGGTTGGGTTATTCAATCACATCATTGCAACAGATGAGTTTAATGCTGAATGTTCTTTCTGCTTACTCTTTTTTCTTTTTCTTTGCTACAGCGACGTCCTCCTGTCAACGGTAGGAATGGAAAGCTGAATCTGGTAAGTTTGTCTTGATTTCTTATAGTTCTGGTCTAAGATGTAATACGCCCAGAATAGCGAGCAAACCATTGAGATTTAAGGTGCTCATATCACTCATGAAAAACATTGTACCAACAAAGTGTACTTTCCTTCTCGAAAGGCCTTTGTATTAAGCATCTATAGTTAAACATGGTAATTAGGGAGTCATATGTGGATGGAAGTCACTCACCCTAGGATAACTATGGGATTGCATGTGTCTGTCTGTCACAAAATGTCTGGACCGACCAAACAATTGTTGAGGCGAATATTGAATAAAATGATGAACAACTTATAAAAGTTAATATCGGATCAACTACCATCAACACATCCATAAAAGAACCTAGGATTCTTCCTGACAGTTTTCATTGAATTTCGACATCATCCCCCATGAAGCCTTCAAAATCGTCCTTCCAGAACCTGGGACTCTGGGAGCAACTATGTTTGAATGAGCTTAGGTTGTTAATACCAACTCTTAGACATCTTAGAATTACTATAGTGTCGCATGTGTAGCGGATTAGCCATTGGCAGTGTCTCAACTAGCATATCCATCACCACGTGGATAAGAATGGAACGATAAACCTCTTCAACTTTATTGATACATCAACACCAAATTAATGTAAACCCCTAGAATGCTTTCGTACAATTTTCATTCAATTTCACCATTGTGCCTCATGCAGCCGTATCTGTTTAGCCATTTGGCAGTGTCTTCAACTGTGTCAAAGATGGAGTAATGAACCACTTTAATGATTCTTATTGTATGTTTCGGACAACTCCCATGCCCACATGGGCCACATCCATGAAAGACCCCTAGGATGCTTCCTCGCAATTTCCCGGCATCGTGCCCTGTGATATCACCCTCCATGGACCACCTAGGTTTGGGTGGGGGGGTGTGTTGAAATGATTATAGCGTCGCATAGGAGCCCATTTTGGTGGTTTAATAGTGTATTGACCAATCCACCCTTTATAATTTTGGGATATCAAAGATGGAGTGATTAACCGCCTTTTTGTTTGTTATTAGCCAATTACCATCGCTTATGAAAGACCCCTAGGATATGTTTCCGCAATATACATGAATTCCTAGTGAAGCAGTACGCTATATAGCCTTAAAAATTGACCTGTTGAAATTACTCTGGCAGACTGTGAAATTAAACAGAACTTGAGTTGTCAACACCAAATTATAAGCACTAGGATCACCCTAGTGTCGTATTGGTTAAGTGTTTAACTATTTGGCGGTGTTTCAACCTACATAACATTATCATTGGAATATGGAAGATGGATTAATGAAGCACTTATTGGATTAATTACCGTCACCTGATCACCACATCCATACCTCTTGGATTTCTCGACTAAATCGGCCACAATATAAACCAGGCCACCTAGTTAATTCAATCAGAATGAGCACAGTTCTCAACACTAACTCTTAGACACCACCTTAGAATCGCTAATTCGCTGTAGCATCTCGTATGTACCAATTCTAGTGGTCTAGCAATGTCCCAACCAACCTAACCTTTATCATTTGGTGCATATTGAAGATTGAGTGATTGACCAAATTGGTATTGTTGGATAAATTTCCTTCTTCACATCCATGAATGACCCTTGGGACGCTTTTAAGGTAATTTTTGTTCGTTTATTCGATTCGACACCGTGCCTCGTGAAGTTGTGCTGAGCGTGCATAATATAGCTTTCACACTCGACTTGTTTGTATCACCCTCACCGGCTATCTCATGTGTAACGGAAAACTCGTAGACACCTTAGGACCAACAATATGTCTTGTGTGTCTATTAAACCGTTTGGCAGTCCATTATCGCAAGGGAAATCGAAGACGGCAATTTTTGGATTAATTGCCACAACCCCAATGCTTCAAGGCAATTTCCTTTTTAATAGCAAGTGACCATAATCACATCCATAAACGACACTTAAAATTCCTGACAATTTTATACGCTTCCGACGGCGTTAAATAATAACAAGCGTGCATTATAGCATTCAAATTTGGCTTTTTTTTTGGACCATCCGCGGCGATTGTTAAAAATAGTAGAAGTTATAAACACCTAACTCATTGACACACCAGGATAACCATATTGTCTTGTGCAATGGTTTAGCCATTAGGTAGTGTCTTTACCGACCTAATCATTACCAGTTACCGTGGGGGATATCAAGGACACGGTAATGAACCACTTTAACATTTATTGTTAGATCCACTAACGCACCACTACATTCACCCCTAGGAGGCTTGCCGACAATTTGTGTTCAGTTCCGACACATAAACCTGTGAATCTGTTTCGAGTGTGTATTATAGCATTTAGCATACAGAATTGGCTCTCAATCATGCCAGAGTTACCAGAAATTGTAAGCACCAACTTTGTGGCACCTTAGAGCTACTATAGTACTTCATATGTGTCAGTTTAGCCGTTTGGTTGTGTGTCAATTGACTTCACCATTACTACGTGGATATGAAGATGGATAATGCATCATTCTAATCTAATGTTATTATTCGATATAAAACATCACCACGTCAATGAAATGCACGTATGATGCTTCCCGATAATTTTCATTGAATTGTGTCATACCCTATGAAGTCGTCTTGAGCATGAATTACAGCCTACAAAGTCGGCCTTGTGGGACGAACCTCAAGTCCTCAAGTATGAGTAATTTTGGTTGCATGCTAATAAAGGCTGACTTCCCTGTTGCATTAGTCCGAGTTGTGATCATATGTGTATTTCAAATGCAGAAACTCCAGAAACAGCATAACTGCATTCCAGATGAACATTATCTTCAGACACTTCTTACTGTAAGTGTTCTGTTTTTTATTTCTTTTGCTTCTGTCGTGGGTGGAAACTTTTATTGAAAATTTGGTTTGACTTTCAATTTACTTCCTTTGTCTCTTAACTGATTCTTTACGTTTGATTAAAACACTCCTCACAAACGAATAAAATCGTAAAGAATCTAGTTGAGATGGGGGAATAATAAAGTATTCTAATAGAACTTATAATTCCCATATCATTAAATTTGTAGCAATTTTTTTTAATAGAAGTATACATGCCATAATATTTAGTTGTATCTTATCAGATATATTGAAAGATAAGTGAGTGTCTCAAAATGTGACACAGACATGTATTAAAAAATGGAAGAGTGGAGTGCTAGAGTGAATCCTCAATTCCCGATGTGTTTTCCGTCACAGCCTGTTATGTTTGTCATGTTTATCTTTTCCATTTGTACCATGCCATACTATGAAATTTGAGTGTGGTATTGCCTTACAGATGGAAGGGCTTGAGAATGAACTTGAACGAAGGACATTAACTTACACTGAGTGGAACGAAACTGCCTCCAAAATGGAAGGGACGGGATGGCATCCTGTTACCTTCACCTCTTCATCTGCTACTCCCCAGCTTATTAACAAGATAAAGGTGTGATATTCATGTCATTGCATTATGTCATGGTTAAGCATGACTTTTAATTAGCCATGGATTCCTTACCATTAGTTTCCATTTTAATCTAATGTGAGACAAAACATTTAACTCCTAACTTGTGTTCGTATGTTCATCAATCCACTAAAAATATACAGCCTACCTTATTTATTTGATAATATAGGTCAATCTTATTATTAGACTTGCAAACATTCAGTCAGGTCGGGTTAGTTAGGGTACGGGTCATTTCGGGTTTGTTAGGTGTCGGGTCATTTCGTGTAAGTGTGTTTTTTTTTGTGTTGTTATCATGTTATTTAGGGTAATGGTCAGTTTCGGGCCATTAAAATTGGTCAATTCAGCTGGTCAGTTTTCTAGATCTAAGTTATAATCTTACTGGAAAATTCACGTGGTACCCCCGAACTATGCCGATTTTCATGTGGTACCCAACTTTTTAACTTTGTGCACAAAGTACTCTTAAACTTTGATTTTCAAGCATGACATTGACATACCCTTTTTAACGTTTTTAAAATTTTCATTGAGCATAAATAATAGACCAGAAATCGGATTTTGGCAATTCTTTTTTTTCAAAATGATCAACTCTTCGAGATCTATGATTTGACAAAATGAAAATGATTATTTGGAAATTTAAGATCGAAGTTATGGTTGATTCGGGGTTTTCATACAAAAAAAAACTCGACAAAAATGGCAGTCGACATCTTTTTTCCTCAAATCATAGAATACGACGAGATAATCATTTTAGAACAAAAATTGGCCGATTCTGATTTTCGGTCTAGAAGTTATGCTTAATTGAATTTTTTTATAGCGACAAAAAGGGTATGTTATGCATGAAAATCAAACATAAAGGTATTATGTACATAAACTTAAAATATTGGGTACCATGTGCAAAGTGACAGTTTAGGGATACTACGTGAATTATCCGTAATCTTATTATGAGATTTTTATAATTTTTTTTTAAAATAAAATTATCCCTCTTTTCTTCCAAGCTTATTGTGTAAAGCTTTATCTTTTTTTGACAGGATATCAAAAACGTATACTATGAGACAGAGTACCGAACCGAGTGGTGCCGAACTAATTCTACACTGGCTCCTTGCTTTCTTTTCGCAAGGAAGTTTTCAGAAGGAGCAGCTATGCAGCTTTTGAGCGAGGATCTCGTTGGTTTCAGGGCACATTGATTCACGCCATCTACTTCTCGATTCTTCTACTGATCTTCATGCTAGATAGCTAGATGTCCAAATTTGGTGCTAACACACCTAACCCTAGATTCAAACTTCAGCAACAGTCTTAGAGGCAACGTCAGCGCAGCAAAGTATAAGATTTAACTGAAGTACAAAAGTTATATAAGGGAGAGCATATTATATTGTTGAGTATTTTTTAAAAATCTTGATTAATGCGGCTTTAGAGTTTAATAATACGGAATAGATGAGTAGATATACGGTAAGTAAACCACAAAACCAATTATTTTGTATGTATGTATCAGTAGCATTTTGGGCTTTGTTGAAGATCTTTGTGACTGATTGCAAGTGAATAATGTCTCATCGAGTTGTGGCAGTGTGACGGTGTTACAGGCTCTTGGAATCTGCACATTACTCTTAGGCCTTCGCGAGTTCAGCATTTTTCATGTGTGTTGTCGCGTCTTCACATATATATTGAGGGTAACCTTTTACAGCTGCCAAAAAAAAAACATATATTGAGGGTAGAATCAAGGAATTGTGTAAATGACCTCTGTGGAAACTCTGAATGGTATATTTCTGTTATAAATCAGTTTCCTGAATACAACTGACTTGTGTATTATACAAAAAATGTGCCACAAGAAATCAAGCAAACATATCCGGTATAGTTATTGACAAGGTGAGAATGTTTAGGTGCATGTGCATCCCATTTTCATACCTTGACATCAGTAGAGCCGACGAAGTTGAGTTCATGAAAGGCGGTTTGGTGAAACTACATGAAAAAAAGTAACTGAAAACTGAAAAGATAACTAAAATCGTAAAATGCAAAAGTTAGCTAAAAATTAGGATATATGAGTAATACTCCTAATAATTATCTGCAATGCCTAGAGCCTAATGTTATCATGTTAAAAGTCTCACGACATCAACTATGACAAAAGAGTTGGAAGCGGAGAAGAGACCTATTATTTCGAGCATTAGATCAAAATCCAACATGACACAAAACTGTTGCTCGTAATAATAACTTGAACTTTTCCGTCTCTGAATCCCCTCATTTCATATTAACAACATGGCTTAGCACAAAAAGTATGTAAGACATAATAAAGAAATGGGAAGAAGGGACGGAAAGGGAGAGCATTCCACGATAAGAGTTATAAGGCAATGCAGTACTCTTCACTGCTAGTGAGTTAGAAACCTCACATGCTTGTCATATCGTCCATGTGACTACCCAAAATTTCCAAGGTCGAAACGATTTCTTCATTCTGAGAATGATGATCACTTGGACCTTTATAAAAAAGTTGTAATTTTATCATGTTTGTGAATACAACTCCAACCCGGAAGCTTTTTTAATACCAGGGCCTTCATCTGAAACCATGCATCATTTGCCCGCTCCCAGCTCTTCATTGAAGCATAACTATTAGCTAGTTGCACATAGTTTCCAGCACTATCAGGTTTCAACTTCATCATATCTCTGGCAACAATTTCACCAACTTTAGCATCACCCTTTTCCCGGCAGGCATCGAGAACAATGCCTAAAACTTCAACTTTATATTCAGAGAACATATTCTTGGCCAAGTCATACGCCTCTCCTATCCTACCAGAACAACAAAGCAGATCAATAATGCAAGCACAATGATCATACCCCGGTTTAATTCCAAACTCTTCAATCATTGATTTGAATATACTCAAACCTTCAGAAACGAACCCATTATGGCTGCACGAGAAAAGGATCGATAGGAATAAGACATGGTTAGGTCGAATTCCAGTAAGTAGAAAATCGGAATACAGTTTCAAAGCCATCTCTCCCTTCCCATTACTACCGTATCCTGCAATCATAGTACTCCAGGAGACAACATCATGCTTCAGCATCTTATTAAAGCATTTGCAAGCTCTGTGTAGGTCACCACATTTCGCATACATGTCTACTAAAGCTGTGTCAATCATGGTGTTTGATTCAGTGAAGGTTTTAATTACAAAGTTGTGGACCCATTTCCCCGGTTGAAATGCCCCGCTAGAGGCACAAGCTTGTAGTAAGGAAACAACAGTTATAGCATCGGGCCTTCGGAGCCCTGATCTCATCTCATTAAGCAAGCATAGAGCGTTCCACAAATCTCCATTTTCAGCATAAGCTGCAACAATAGCATTCCACGAAACCACGTCTCTCTTACTCATACTACTGAAAATAGCATAGCTTTGTCTTGTGTGACCACACTTTCCATACATAGTAATAAGTGAATTTTGAACTCGGGTATCTTCAGTCATTCTTTGTTGTACAAGGTATCCATGCACTAATGTCCCCAGTTGAAGAGAAACAAGCTTTGCACAAGCCACAATTACACTAGTGAACGTATCCGTGGTTGGTGTTACTTTAGATTCGAGCATTTGGCCAAAGATCATCAATGCCCGGTTTTCACCATTGTTTTGTACAAAAGCAGAAATCATTGATGTCCAGAGGTTTGCATTTTTTTCTGAAACGCTTTCAAATATCTTAAAAGCAGTAGATATATCTCCATATTCTGAGTACAGTACTACAAGTGAAGCAGCTACATATGCATTTACCTCTAACCCACTAGCAACGATTTCTTCATAAATCATCGTTCCCCATCCAATATCAGTCTGCAAAGTCTTAGAGTAGTTCCGGACAGTCCCAGAAGTCTGTTTGCCAGGGCTGAAACCTTTACTACTCATTGTTTTAAGAACGCACAAAAGCTCCTCAAAATTTTCATTTCGAGCATAACAAGACACCAAAGAATTCCACGAGACAATATCCCTAACAGCCATTGAATCAAACAAATCTCTCGCAGCATCAACTCTACCAAAATTTCCATACAAGGTTAGCATACAATTCCTCAAATTAAGATGAGAATGAAGACCTAAACGAATTGCATTACCATGTAAAAACTCCAATCGCCAAAGTTCCGCAATCCTACCCAACACAGTCAACAAGGTAACAGAAGAAGGACGAATCCCCTCAAACCTCATCAAATTATACATATAAAACGCTCTATCAGGATTCCGACCACGCGCGTAACATCCGATCATAATAGTCCAAGGAATCACATCTCTCACAGTCATTAAATCAAACAGTTTCTGTGCATTCGCAACGCGGCCAAATCTAGCATAAAAGTCAATCAAAGAAGTCAAAATGTAGGAATCTAAAGAAAACCCATCAACAATAACACGTTGGTGTAACAAAATCCCAAGAGAAAAGCACTTGAGATGGGTGCAAGCTTTGATAAGACACGGATAAGAGTAAGCATCAGGGGGTGTATGAGACCGAAGCATTGAAGAGAGTAAAGAGGACATCGCGGTGACACCCATCTGAGGAAAGCATGTTCAAACTTGAATTGAATGATTTGGTGAGTGCTGATGAACATGGTTTAATGGAAGCTCTGAGCTTGTGCATCACTGCATAATTTTGAATAATGGAAATTAGTTGTTAAATTCCGTTATATTGCCCTAACTAATATGGTTGAGTGGACACCCCAAGTTGTTACTGGTTAGACCTTCGAAATAATTATTTTAACTAGATGTGAGACGGTTTATGATAAGAAATCAATTTTAAGCCTGGGTAGTTATTTGTAATTCTAGTTTTAAGGAGACTATTGATGGTGTGTTTTTTTATATACAAATTTTACTTTTTCATATACTCTCTCCGATCTACACTACAGGTAATATTTGCTTTTGGGTGGTCTTCGAAGCGATACTTCGATCGTATTTTTCTTCATATACACGTAATTTTTTGTGCAAAAAATAACAAATCATATATGTAAGTTTTGTATTTTAAAGTTTCATAATTTTGACGATATTCTTAGTCAAAATTTTCAAAGTTTGGCCAGCAAAAAATGAATGTTACCTCTGATCTAGATCGAAAGGAGTATGGTTTTTACAATTTTATCCTTATCATTTATCCTTATCTCCTCTCTCCAAAACCCAGTACAACTCACCCATCCCCTCCTTCCCTAGCCCCGAAATCCACTCACCTACATCCCCAAACCAAAATTTTAATGTCTTAGCTATAATTTGCTTCATTACACAATGTCATAAGTTATGCGGAAGAGTATTCAGTTTGACTCATATCAGTTTACGATGCACGACCGGAGAGTACATTGGTTATGTGATGAACACCACAAGCACTTCTCCAAGGGGGCTGGTAAACATCAGCGCGTTTTAGTAACTATAGACGACGTTTTCATTACCGAATGACGAAAATGCCCTTGACACAATAAGCTCACTATCTCTTTACTCTCTTTTCTCTCAAATTCTCCTAAAACCCAACTAAATTTAAAGAAAAAATTATTACACCCCCCTTATCAAGGAGCCTTTAGTAAGGCCTTCCCTAACAACCAAGAGTGTCACAGCCTCGGTTACCCGAGGTAGTACATATCAAAAGAAACCATAATAGAACATTTATTATAAAATGCAAAGTTTAATAGTTACAACCTCCAAAATCCAATTATCCAAAACAATATAACATAATTTGAAATGACAACAGCGGAAGCTAAAATGACTATCATTAAGACTTAGCGGAAGCTATCTGTGACATAGCTAGGTGATTCCCATCCACGTCCCATGCAAAGAATCAATCATAATCACCTGCTAAGGACATTGCTCACCATTCGCCATAACATCGAATGGATCCCAGCAAGACAGCAGAAACACAAAGCCAACAGGTCAGTATTGCGCAGCATATATTGCCACAACATAAAAATACAACAATGCACCACCACCACCACCATCTCCACTCTCTAACACCACCATCATCATAATGGATTACTCATCGCAACAGGTAATCCGTGCCGCCAGTGGGGGACCGCAGCCAATCCCCACCTAAGCCCTGCTCGACGCACGAGCGAACCCAATTTCTTAATGTGCACATCCCCCTCGTGATGGGAGTTACGAGGGGCGAATCATGGGGGTGAGACCTTCTCCTAACGGCCCCACAAACAACATCACAATCACCAACATCATCATCAACATTATCACACAGTCACCATCTTCACACAATCATATCACATCATAATAACTCAATAATCATAACCAAACAAAGGAAATACTGAGTAGAAAAACCCTACCTCAAAAGCAACAACGAATCCAATCACAAATCGCTAGAAATGCTCTTCTACAAAATCACCACCTATAATCACAATAATCTAACATCACTACACAACTAAATAATCAAACCCTAAATCTCAAACTAATTAGGGTTAATACATTATAAACGAATTGATGAAGTATGAGAATTTACGCTACGATAGAAGATCGAAATAATGAAATCCCAACACCGCATGATTAATCCTTGCTTAGGAGATGATTAGAGGGGTTAAGGAGAGGTTTATGAAATTTTTTAGGGTATATATATGAGAAATTGCCGACTTAACTTATATTTATATCTGGAAATAATAATGAACAAACTAATCTAAACTAATCTAGGAGTTTTCTAAGAGAGTTTTCTGTAAAATAATATGTAAATAAAGCTTAACCTAATTATTAAACACGAATTTCCTATTTATATTACAAAAAAACCGACTTAAGGAAGTTTCCGGGAAAATCTTCCAAAAGTGGGATCCTCGATCGAGGCAAGCATCCCTCGATCGAGTACACTCCTCCTCGATCGAGTACTAGCTTACTCGATCGAGTATCCTCTGCTTCATAGCGATTCTTCGTGTTTTCTCCAATTCTCTTCATTTATTCTTCTAGATTTCCGTGTCATGCTCCGTGTGTTCTTTCATACCAACTCCGCGGTGCTCCAATTAATCCTTTGCTCCATAAATGCATCTTTTCCTGCATTCAAACATCAAACACCGGGAGTAACAATATTCTAACATATATGGCCAATAACTGACATATTTAGCACGAAAACCGTAACAAAATGACTTAAAGGGAGGCATAAAAGTGTATACAAATATGACTCATCATTGTTGTCACCGGTGCAAGTGACCATCGGTGGCGGTGGGATAGCCGACGATTTGGTGTTTGTGGTCTTGGCCGCCGGTGGTTTTTAGTGCTGTAAATCATTTTTATTTTTTGTTCGATGTAGTACGTTAGTTATGTGAAATAGAGTGATACTTTAGAGAGAAGTTAGAGAGTGGAAATAGAAGGGGAAATGAGAAGGGTATAATTTTCAACAATGTACTACGATGAGTAAAATGTGTACTACGAAAAAAAAGAGTTTTAAGGTAGTTATTTGATTTAATGTTGCTCAAAGGCAGGGGCGGCCCGGAGGTGGTGTAATTCGGTGCGCCGCACCGGGGTCCAACTCTGTAGAGGGCATCAACTTGAAAGAATGGTTTTTTGTTTTGAACATGAATAGTTGTCATCATGTGTGACCATGATGCACTGGTAGTATTAAAGTTCACAGTCAATGTCAATGACCTATCCGAAGTCTAAGGTTGGATCCTTGATTCTCACAATTTTTTTAAAAAGCTTAACTTTTCTATATTGCACCTCATTTATTTTCTTGGTCTTTTCATCAATATTTGTTTTTTTTTTCAAATTTTATTTATGATCCTTACCATTATAAACAATAAAAAACTCATGAATTCAACTTAAATATTTTCTTCACTATTTAAGAAATAAATCCATCATATTAAGATAATATTGATAAAAAAATGATTTGTTAATTTTATCTAAGTTGTTTAATTAGATAACGATAGACTCTTCTAAGTTGTATTATACTTCTAAGTTCTAAGTGGCACAAGTATCTTATATGTTTGCATACATGATTTAAAAAATACAGAAGATAGTGAGGCGGTAAGGGCCACCGCATAATATTTCAAACATGGCCTCTAATTTTCACGGACAGCCCCTGCTCAAAGGTAGTTCGGGAAAATTATATTCTCTATAGTCACTCAAAAAAAGATTCATTTAATAATCAATACTATTATATAAATCCAGAAACCAAGGGACTTCAATGTAATTAAATAAATCTATACAAATTAATTATACTATATAATTGTAAATCAATAGCACCGTGTGATGGACCCGATTAAGGGACTTTAATGTAAATATTATATAGTTTTGGTTAAAGTATAAATTTAGAAAACACCAAAAAATGGTGATTTTTCTTAAAAAAAAAACATGCACACTTATGGTATTAATTAATATCAACATAGAATTTTATGTAAACTAATGTTAATTATTTAACTTATACAAATATAATATAAATAAGTTATATTTTGGAAATTTTAAAAAGTAAATAAATCAAGGTAGATTTCGAAATATATAATATTTCATAATTCTTTTGATTTGATTTAATGCATATGTGATATATTTATGTAAACGTATAAAAAGTAATTTTTGTTAGTGGAGAAAAAATTGTAGTAACATTGGATATAGTAGTATGATAGTAATCACTCATTTGAATAGTCAAAGTAGCAATATTAACAGCGAGAATAGTTAAAGTAATAGAAGCAACAACGGGAGTAGTTAAATTATCAATATTAATGCGGCAGTAGTGAAGTAACAATAATTACGACGGTAGTAGTGAAAGTAACAATGAGGGTAGTAGTGAAATGTTATTACTACTGTTACATTAATAATAGTAAAATATTAATAGCGGAAGTAGTAAATTTATCTCATAACTTATTTTATCGTAATTTAAAGATATATCATAGGAAAATATATTAATGATAAATTTATGAGTTATAATTTTAAGATATGACATAAAAATATATATTCAATTTACGAGTTACGCAACTCTAAAGTAATTTTATTAAATTGAAAATAAATTTTAATGGTAAATAGAGATAGCCCGGGCGTAGCCGGGCAGCAATACTAGTGTTATATAAATCGTGATTTGAAGCTGTCACTTTCTTGATGGGCATTTTTCACCTTCTCAAATTTGTTAATTCAATACCAAATAAATTGACGTTGATTTTAATTGATTCGCAATCGTCTTTTGTTGGGAGATAACATATTTTAATTGTTCAACAGTTCCACTACTACATAATTATCTTCACGTGATATGTATGTTAACTCGATCTGGACTAATAAATCAGCTCATCTCAATTATCATGGTTATGTTAGTCTCCTTTAAAACGGGTTATTTACGTTTTAATGCTTAACACGAGAGAATAAATGTGACTATATTTTTTTAAAAAGGTCACCAGAATAACAATTTTTCACTAGCTACACACATTTTATCGTTAAATGATACTCTACTAAATGACGACACTTGGCTAGTTTTAAATAGAGCTGACAAATAATATTTATTGTTTAATAATGATTAAATTGTGATACTAGTGTTGTTTGTCGACGTGCGTGCAGGAGACGGGGGATGGTGATAATGCTTTTGTCCCGGTGTAAAGCATGGATTCGATCCGCTTCACTTTCCGGCCTCGAGATCATCATCTAAGTGTTGTTGCTACGTACGTATGGTCATGGTGGTTGTTCTACTTTACCGTCTTTGTGTCTGAACTTGTCTTTTAAGTTATGGGTTTGTTTGTTTGTTTGTTTGTTTTTTCTCGTTTAATGTTTTCCGTTTGTAAGATGTAATTTGTACATAAATAAATAATAATAACCACCAGCTGTTACGTCGTATTGTATTTGTGTGTCAAACAAAGTAATCAAAACCAAGATCAGCTACAATGTCAAGCAATGTAATAATCAAAATCATGAAAACATAAACAAATATACAAAATCATAAGATCATAATCAAATGATTATTACGTTCAAATTTAACCCATCGTGGAGTAGCTCATTTCTCATAATCTACACCATATTGAAATTACAAATAGCTTCTTGTTTAAGACCGGTAAAACGGATCTGGAGGTGGCAATAATCGAGCCGGGTCTAGTCGGATTATCATGATTCATATCGAGTCCGGCTCATATCGGGCCAACTTATTCTTTCAGTTCGAGTAAGATGATACATGTATCGGTTCAGGTGAGGTTGGATTGCATCATTATTAAGTCCGGTTAATTTATCGCGTTACTTTAATTTTTTACAATCATGTTTAATTTTCAATTTATTTGGTTTAATTAGTACTCTATTATCAGGTCAAACATATCAAACTAAACACTTAACCACATTCATTTTGGTCAATATTTATAAGCTTAATAATTGTCGGGTCATCAATTGAATCGGAACAATATGGAGTCGGGATGGTCGGGTTCGAGTCAATGGTCATCATAATGTTCCGAGTTACGTACGAGCCGTCATTGAATTGGTCTCAGGTTCTGCCGGGTCGGGCTTGCTCGGGGTTGTATCATGTCACTCAGGTGGTCAAGCTTTCTTAAAGTTAAGTTTTTTTTTTATGTTTCAGTGTTGAGTTTAAAAACTTTATGATATACTGTAGCTCCGAATTTTTATAATAAAACTCGGAATCTTTGATATAAAGCTTAGATTCTACACCGCCAGTTGTACTACAATAACTCGTATAGTCTATTTATTGACGACTTACAGAATACTATATTTTACATTTTACTAGAACATTTCTTGTAAAAAATACAAATAAAAATATAATATAAAATGATGGTTTTGTTTTACGTTTTGACTAAAATACTTCTCAATAAAAATAGAAATAAATTGACAAGTAAAGAAATGAGACAGAGAGATCGAGTAATAATAGTTATTGTTTAATAATGATTAAATTGTGATATATAATAGTGTTGTTTATCGACGTGCGTGCAGAAGACGGGGGATGGTGATAATGCTTTTCTCCCGGTGTAAAGCATGGATTCGATCCGCTTCACTTTCCGGCCTCGAGATCATCATCTAAGTGTTGTTGCTACGTACGTATGGTCATGGTGGTTGTTCTACTTTACCGTCTTTGTGTCTGAACTTGTCTTTTAAGTTATGGGTCTCTTTTTTTTTGCTTTTCTCGTTTAGTGTTTTCCGTATGACGTATTCTACGTATGTTACTACGTAAAAAATAAATGACCACCCAGGTCTGATATTATAGGAGCAAGTGTTGTAATTTGTACATAAATAATAATAACCATCAGCTGTTATGCCACATTGTATTTTTGTGTAATCCATATGAAGTATTAACGATTATTTCTTCCATCCAAAAGGGGTATTTTAATCGAAGGTAATGAAATAAATGGGACTTAGGACTGTTAGGAGGTTACAGATTAATTTTAAATGTTTTTATGGATAATTTGAATTAATTCGCTTAAAGTTAAATTTTAAGCCATAAAAACTACGAGTAATTGATAAGTTTCTTTTACGTTTTAAATAGCAACAGTCAACAACCATTATTATTTGTAATTTAGATTCTCAAATTGATTTCACCATTTTAGCCCGATTTGTCTGCACTGATGAACACAATGCGTAGCTCACTCACTTCATGCAATGAGTCTTTGCAAAACTTATCGATCTTAATAACTTCATCGACTCGAATAAACTATACCAGGACAAACAAATATGACTTGACCACTGACGGGAAACACAAATTCTGATTTGTGACGGACGATATCCTCGTCAGTGAAAAGATAAAGACAAGTCAACACCCTCAGACCACAAGTTAACGCAATTGAATTGGAACTAATGTTTGGACTTTTAAGTAGAAATAGGAACAAACCCGTAAGCAGCTTTGCAATCACTCACTCGCATAAACATCACATAGGCTTTGTGGTTGATCGTTTAATAAAGAAGATTGATTGATTTAAGTAAGGCAACCGTACCGTCCTATTTATGAATTATTTGAAGCTGGACCACCTTAAATTTGTTAATTCATGCTAAATAAATTGACATTGATTCGCAATCTCGTTTTGTTGGAGACAACAAAATATAATTGTAACAATTCATTAGGTGTACTTAGAATTAAATTAATGTCTCAATCATGGCTATGTGCCATGGCCCATAGGTATAATTTAATTTCACTTGATAGGTTAATCAAGGCGAACCCAAAAATAAATTTTTTTTAATATTGTTTTATACTTATGTTAAGGTTCATATATTAGAATTTTGGGTGGCAATAATCGATAATTTAACAATTTTTCAAAAATTTGGAATAACGAGTGATACCCTTTGTTACTAGTTAGGTTCTCTACCGTATTAATTTACGACTAATAATATCAACTAATCTCAATCATGGCTATATAATTTATTAGGATGTTGCTCGTGCGTTGCACGGATTCTAAAATAATTGACTAAATTGTGTAATGTGTAAGTATGTTTTAGTCTTCATTGTGTAAAGTGTATGATAGGACGTTTTTAATTCTAACACATAATTTGATTAACGATAATTATTGCTTCAACATGTGATTTTATTAGCTAAAGTAATAGACACTTGGATGATACATTTTTTTCCCTATAAATAGTCGTAGTTTTGAGAGATGTAATTGGTAAAACAAAACAAAAATGACAATCCATATGTATTTCAATCCACTTAACATTTCACGCGTTTTA
>JAOWBH010187802.1:0-18265 GCA_028566215.1 Silene coronaria
CAGTACTGCATATTTACTGACGGAAATAAAATCCGTCAGTATTTTCCGTCAGTTTTCCGCTTTTTTTTTGTAGTGGTTAAATGTCCAATTCAAATCCCATTTATTTCCAATATGTTAAAGATGACCCTAAAATCACACACAAAATGCATGATGATTAATGACTCAAATATGGTCCATACATGGTGATGATCATATTCTACTTTGTTCACTCAGTTAATGGTAAAATCAAGTACCATGATTGAACTTAATTAGTACACCATTTTCTTCATACTCTATAATTTCACTAAGTTTCTCTTATGACGGATATATCCGTCACAAGTTAGTAACGGATCAACTATCACCCACATGAATAGATAAGACAACAATTAAAGTGCCTAACGAGTCACAAATAATTTGGTTGATCTAGTCATGTGGATTTCACTTGACTCGTTACAAACTTGTTACGGATATCAACCATCACAAATGAGAATTTGGATTATAATTTCCCCACTAATATAAAGATTCAAAATTTCATCATACATTTCTCCCGCACTTCCCAATTTGATACAAGTAATCATATAGTAGCACGATCAAGTGGAGTACTTTGTGCTAATTTTTTTAAATTTTCAATAATCATTACTAATTTTGTGTTTAGCCGATTCACAAAGAACTTGGGTAGCCATCCTGCTGGATCTAGCTGTTTCAATCAACACAACAAACAAACAAAAATTAAATTAGAATTAACTCTTTTAATTATAAACAAGTGCATTTTAATTAATATCTTCATCAATTCACTTCATCACAAAATGATTATTTTTTTTTTTTTTTTTTTACAAATGAGCATATTATTAAAGTAAACAACGACCTACTCATTTTATTTAAATTTATGTAATTCCAAAACAAAGTTTTTGAGCATTTGGATCAATAACAATAATTGGTACCCCATGGATTCTTACATACGTACCCGTAAACATTTGGATAAAGTTGTTGTGATATAAAGTTGGAGTCTAGCTGCTCATATTTGGTTCAATATATTTGCGATTAAGAGAATCAATTAACGAGGTTAGGTTAGGCATACCCTTTTCCGAGACCTTTTTAACCAAACAACTCCTAATTATTAAAGGAGAAGCTACCAACTAATAATGGTCAGGCAATCTGCCATTTACAAAACTTGAGACTTAAGCATAGTTGTGCAGAGGTCTTAGCTTATAGGTCACAGGTTCGATTCTCACTTCCCCATATATCGTATTGGTCTTGCACTATATTTAACACGAAATATGTAGATAAATAAACGCAAATCGACAAATGTAGAGTAATTATTCTTTAATATAATACCTGAACAACATAGGTGACCATGCAAGAATGATTCTTAAGCTTTTCCACAACCCATCCAGACTGCAATAATATGCCTCTTATGGCTTTGTTCTGCCTTGGGTGCAACCCTGATGCTATCTCTTTTGGAAGCGAAGCGACTGCAACAACCTAGAATATGCATGAGATCATTCACATATTAATAATCACAACTCCAATTATAAGTTATAACCACCAATTAATAACACCTTAACTAGTTCATAATTTTTGATGCTCACGGGTTTTAATTTGAACCATATTATGAATACCGTAATTTAATGTCTTTACTCTTTACCGACTTAACTAGCTGACATTTAAATTACTCGTACTAATCATATGGACAATGAATTATGTGTGAACAAGGGGATTACGGATTACCAATGTGCCATCATCCATAGTCTCGCGTCGCTCGTAAACAATGAATTCTCTGTTTTTAAACAAAGGTTTTGCAGCATCTCCAAACTTTAAACGTATTATGCTCAAATTATCCTCCAAATCCTTTATGTATCTTGCCTCCACTAGATCAGAATCCCATTGCTGTTTCATGAATGCCAAATTGTCAATAATAATAAAGCTAATTGATGCCAAAATTCCACGAAAGTTACAAATAATACAACGTTATGCATTTACGTCTATAGTACTACACCATCGACAACAACATTAGTCCAATACGTAAAATTGCCTCCCTCCATATAACGGTAAGGGGACAGGACGTACACAATATTACCCTACAAATTAAAGAGTTATTTCTTGTATGTAGACTAGTATTAAAAATTATTGTGTTATGAGTTTATCGACCAAACTCGTGTATGTAATACCTAAGGCAGAGACAATTTAGCGAGTCATTTATTTTTATGGCACGTTAGAGGGTCGACATTACCTACTCGTGTCGTGCCTAAGTAGTAGTGAATGACCCATACGGAAGATTTTAATGAGAAATATTCAACAACGATTACCTCACAATATAAGTCATTTTGATTTATCACGACATAGTCTAAAACCAAGAAATTGAATTGGAAGTTTCCGAAATGATATAGTGAGATCGAAAATAGTTACTTTTTGAAATATTTAAAAAAGAACGGGGTTTTGGAAAGATCAATTACGCAATGATCGAGTTAGTACACCTACTACATATTTTTCGAAAAAATAAAATAAAAAAAAAGACAAACCTTTGCGGCGTCAATGGCAGTGGCCACAGAAATGAACTGCTCAGGGGAGACTGATCTAAGCAACCAACGACTACGAAAAATGTGGAGTGATCCTGACCGTCGTTTCGATATCTCCATGCCATCATCTAACGAAACAACCTTCCATCCATCACTACCATTCCCATTTCGACTCGAGTCTGAAGCTGCTAACAGCTCTTGTATGCAATTCTCACTAGCATAATGTACATATCTTCTTAGGGAATCTTCACTAATAGACCTACCAAAACACATCAAATCATAATTATATAGCTTAACGAACAAGATAAGATTAATAGAGTTAATACAGCATGTCAGCTAGCGTAACTGATAAAAACCACGTAAAAATGTTACTAAAGCATGTCAGCTAGTGTAGCAGGTAAAAACAAGCATTCATGACACGGGTTTAAATGAAACTCGATGCTGTTAGCATCAAAAGTGTAGGAATATGAATAGAAAGATTCGAGCAATGAATGAGAGTTAATACCATGATCGATTCGAAGGAGCGGGGCTACTCATTGTCATTGATGAGAGCTAGAAATGGTGAAGTTGAAGTTTAGGGACCCTTTTGTTTTTGCACATAGGAAAGTTTAGTAAAGAAGCAAAGCATAAATACCATGAAAGAAATTAAACAAGTGGAAGGTAGGGTAGGGTAGGGAAGAGGAATGCAAAATTGCAAAGAAATGGTGGTGGGGTTGAAGATTAGTTATATGAGTGGCATTTAAGAGAATAGAATATTAATTTTATTGAGGGTGGACCAAAATCATTTCATGCACATGGAAATGCCAGGGAAGAGAAGGGAGAAGAAGAAGAAGAATTAAGATGAAAAATAAAAAATGGGTTTTCCCGCTTGTATCTTCAACTATCGACTTTTCTAATTGGTATGACGACTCTTTTTATGAAAGAATACTTTGATTGGCCATAATTCTCAGTTATATGCTTAGAAAGCGGTGATTTGTATGTCAATGTGTTTCACCAGTTTACCGTCTTAACGAGATCTTTATTGTTTGATAATCTCGTGTGCACATGGAAATGTCACAGAAGGGAAGGTAAAGGAGAAGATGTAAGAACATTTTTCTAAGTATCTACCGACTCTAGTCAATGTTTTTTGGGAAGAAACTAAATCCAACAGTAAATTAGTATCATACTATTATAAACAGTAGACACTAATACAACAGGGACCCAAAAGCCAAAGGTAACAACGCTTCCGCATAACATATTAAATCAATGATTAGAATCATTACTTCTCTCCCATTGTTTTTCTGTCTTTCTCTTAAAGACTAAAGAAAAGATTCCATCTTGTAGAAAAAAGAGATGCGTAAAATTGAGGATAGAAAAGATGAAAGCACATGGACTGTTGCTAAGTAACATTACAGAAAAAACAGGAAGAAAGGAAAAGAAGAATCACTACTAATTAAGCTAAGAGTATAACAAAGCTTGATTGAACACATACACTTGTGTCAATGTCACAATATCACTATCACTATCACCTATTGTGATTAGTTAATGCATTGGGGTATTCATAGGTTAGAAACACCAAAAATATCTATATCCAATTCAGACCGATCATATAACACTTGTATTGAGATATACGGTATCAAGTAGAAAGCGTGTGTAATTAATTTGATGATAATTTTACTTAGTTATTAGATTATATCGAATTAATTACTCTCTTCATTTCAATTGTTAAAAGGAAGAATCAATACTTTGTTTAGCTAAACAACTAAGAGTATAAGAAAGCTTGATTGAACACAGTTATGTCAATGTCACAAATCACTATCACCTCTCGTGATTAGTTATTATATGGGGTATACATTGGTTGGAAATATGCCAAAAAAAATTGATATCCCGACGGATTATAAAACATTTGTATCGAGATATATACATACACGAGTACTTTAGGATATAAAGTAAAAAGCGCGCGTAGTTTTATGTGTAATTTAACTTTGTTATATTAGATCTTTTGTCGTTTCCAATTGTTTGTTAACTTTCCCTATTGACATTTAATCAATTAGATGTTGGCTTTGTTTTCAAATGACGAGTAGGTTATACCTTAAAAGTCACTTTACTTACATTTAAGCAATCAGATATAGAGAGGTAAATAAATGTCCGAGAAATTCACAACATGATCAACTAAGACCCGGGAAGTATTACATGCAAGTTTAGTTTGTGTGTAATTAATTTTACTACATCATACAAAACAAGATCATCCGCAAGCCGGGAAGTATTACATGCAAGTTAGGTTTAAAAAATGTATGTACATGGCTTTTTGTGACATAATGACCCTACCATTAAAACTAATTAAGGTCCCAAATCACGTGCTAAGATGATGAGAAAATGTCAAAAAAAAACATGACAGCAAAAAGAGGTGATCTATGAGTTTGGAAGGATGCAAAATTAGAGAGAAACAATTAATTTGTACTTTCCCATGTAATCCTTAACATTATTCACTGCCCTTTGATTGAATTTCATGTGTCTTTTCTACAGGAATTCCATACATATACGTATGTATTACCAAGATCTGGACCATACAGCTTTCCATACTATTTACAGGAATTCATGTGGGTACCTTTTTAATTCACTCACTCTTATTGTGTTCTTAACGGAAATTGAGATGACGGCACTGTTATGACATAAGCGAGAAAATAACAAATAAAGAACAATAAAGAAAAAATACACAGATTTACGTGCTTCACTAACGGTGTGTTAGCTACGTTCACAGGGCAAAAGGAGGGAGAGAGTTTTATTGATTGTGAGGAGTTTTCATATTACAGACGGTATGATAAGCATAACTGCTAGGTTGAGGTTTATAGAGTTTATATAAGACCTTAATACAGATGACCTAATAAGGCCCAATATATAACCTACCCAATAACAGATTACGGATACCGTTTAGCGAGACCCCCGTCATAGTCGTTCGAAGCGGCAACGACTAACATATCAGATTCAAGGCACAAATCCAACAGACATGATGTTAACGGGTGATACCGAGTCTCGATATTACTTCTTTCGCGTTTTAACGGTTCCTACATAACAAATGTGGATGTATGTGAGGTTGGTGCTCAGGCTCTTTACCACCTGGTGACACTCTATCACTGTCCCGTTTTCATGACAAGGCAAGTCTATATTTCCTTGCTACACTCGTAATAGAAGACAATTTTACTATAAAATAAATATTATAAAATGATGTGTAATAGAGTGGAGTATTTATTTAAAAAAAGATTTGAGAAGACTATTTCAAAGAAGTAGGTACAATTGCGTTATTGTAAATACGCTTTAATTGGAAATAAGGCAGACCTTACATAATATCACGACCCTAACGGTATCCGTCACAAGTGAGATTTTGCATTTGATATTACAGGTGAACGTTAGCGTTAGTGACTACATTTTTATGTTTTTGTCATTGGAAGTGATCCTTAGTATTTGTGAGTCCTGTTGTAGCAGCATCACAGTATACGCCTATACGGTCGATTATATTTCCTGGTTATATAGTTTTACACAAGTTTTTGTGCTCCCGTCTTACAAGAAATTTAATGGAATATAATGGTGAAGTTCAGTTAATTATCAGAAAAAGAATCGAGTAACTAAAGACGGATTTTTATTGAAGTTGATATAAAGTTTCGCAATAATATAGCCATGGCAGCCTAAGAAGAGTAATTATATTAGTTGCCTATTATTAGATCTAAGAAAGGCATATACATCTAAGATTACGGTCTTGGTTAATTCAAGAAACCTTTGTCCTTCAAGCTCTCAACCGTTTCCTTGATCGCTTCATCAAGAGGTGTGAACTCAAGGCCGAGGTTGATCAGTCTCTTGGCTGCATCTTTGCAAGGTATCAGGCCTGGTTGAGTTTCCCCCGGAAACCTGTGAGATTAGTAGATTAATTAGACACCTTGATCATAAGGTTGAAATAATATGCTTCAGTTGGCTTTAAGACGGGAAAACGATGAATTCAGGGAAGTATTTGTACAAGCTAAAGCTACAGAAAGCCTTTTCGGATATATCAGTAACTAGTGTGCACTTCCAAGTCAACAAATCAAGAAAATGGTGACGTTATAATAACAAAGGAGATGAAGAAAACCTGTGAATGGGATACTCGGGGAATAATTCAGATACTTTGGCAGCAAAGTCGCCGAACTGGTAGATGCCATTAGTACAAAGATACCTTCCAGAAGCAGAAGGGGTCTCAAAAAGCAGGACATGGGCACTGGCGACATCCTTAACATGGACCGCCCCTAGCCAGTGATACTCCTGTGACTCTTCTGATCCCTGTAACAGTTGCTGCAATACAGCAGAGCTCGCATTCAAGCCAGGCTGCAGGAGCGGCCCTAGACATGTGGCTGGGTTTATTGCGACCACATCTAAGCCGTGCTGTTTAGAGAATTCCCATGCCGCCTTCTCTGCCAGCGTCTTTGATACAGGATACCATTTCTGCAAATTAATACAGATTTCCGATCAGCATTAATGATACTATCAGATAATTACCATATGCTTCTAGTCAAAGGCTAAATACTAGTCCGATCCGTACTCCCTATAGAACATGATAATTATGTCACTTAAACAGTTAAACTAGTGCAGGCAGACAAATTTTAGTTGTTTCGGAAAAGGTCAATCATAATCGAATCATGTTTGCCTACCTATTTTATTTAGGGTGTCTTATTTACCTTTATATTTCGAAAACACTTTTGAAGCAACCCCATGATTAAAAATCTAAATTTTTTAGGCACCGAGGAAAGCACCTTATCCGATATAACAAACACACTCAGAAAACTACTCAAGCATCAAATCCATTAACTCAACTGGAAAGCAATCTCCCTTTTTAATCAACAACACGTAATACTACTCCCATTACCCATGTGCAATCCTAACAACTTAAAAGAAACTAACAATCATCATAGTCCCTACTAAAGTATACCTACACTATCGACCGGGTCTACTATACTAAACATGTCGTACAAAACACGTAAACTATTAACGACAACAGAATAAAATTGCATCTAGGACATGTTTTCAAATTCAAATTCGTATTTGTTTGTACGAGTATATCTTATGAATATATGATTAATAACATATAATAATGTTATTTAAAACTAAATAAATGTATTGGATCACACGTTAGAAAAACCGATGTAAAGATGTGTTTACCTGGCGAGAAATACAGTAATCAACATCAGTCCAAGACGATTCATCAACAGGCAAACCAGACCAACTAGGATTGGGAACCATCGCACTAATCGACGAAGTGATAACAACACGCTTAACCCCGAACCTTCTAGAAGCTTCAAGAACATTCAACGTACCCTTAACAGCAGGGTCCATAATCTCAGCCTGTGGGTCCTCAGGGTCTTCAAGACTACACGGCGACGCCACGTGAAAAACACCGACACATCCCTCGACAGCGCGTGCAACAGCATCGTAGTCGAGGATGTCAGCGTGGAAGACGCGGATGACAGTGGAGGAGGTGGAGAGGGAGAGGAGGTGAGCAGGGGAGGATGAAGGATGGATGGAACAGTGGAGGGTTGAGTAGTTGTTGGATTCGAGTAAGGTTTTAACGAGCCATGTTCCTATAAACCCGTTTGCACCTGTAATGCAAATTGCGGGTTTGGGTGATGACATTGTTATTGTTGGTTGATGGTTTTAAGTTTTATGTGATATAATTATCGGAATTACTTTTTCATTTACGGATGTGATCGATGTTTATATAGAGAAAAAGATTATATTATGATTATGGAAAGGATATTCGAAATTGGGTAGGAAACGGAAATTTGGTTGTGTTGTGTTGTAGATACGAATTTGATTAGGATAAGGGAATCCGGCAATGACATAAGTGAGTGACAATAACAATGATTTTACTCTTGCTCCGTTTTCTGCTCGGATAACATTAATTTCGTTTTTTTCAACGGTAGTAATTCAGACAAAGTTGCTCGTCTTGGCCCAAGTGTCAGATAGCCCGCACCGCCCCTTGCCACATGTCAGTTCGTGACTGAAAGGCCCGACCCAGCCTGTTTGCAACCTTTAGTTACATCATACTACATAAGTCATAACAAGTTCTTGCATAGTTTGTGTGTGGCTCAGTCAAAGCTCAATTCATACTATCCTTGACTCGAACTCAAACCCAGCTCAATAATGTAACAAGTCAGCTCGAGTTAATGATAACTCGGCTCAAAAAGTCAAAATTTGACCCAACCTAACGACCCGGTCTTTTATTAGTTTAAAAAATGGAGATAAACAGGCATGTTCCTAACTAAAAGGCAATTCATATTAACTTGACCCGTATTTAGACCCGACCCCGACACATCGGGGAGTCTAACTTCTACTAGAGCTCGCAAATCTGACCCGAACCCAAGCAAACCCGATCCAACAATTTTGTGGTCCGAAACCGACCTGACCCGTAACCCGAACTAGACCCGATCTGATATTGACCCGATTAAATTGATTACCCAATAAACCAATAAATATTAAGCTTAATATTTATCAAAATGAAAGTGATTTTGTGTTTAGATGGATAAGTTTGACTTGATAATGGAGTAATTAAACCAAATAATTGTTAAAAACTAAATTTAGTGGTCAAAAATTAAATTAATACGATAAAGTAACCGGACCCGATAATGACCCGAGTCAAACCCAACCCGATACATTGCTTGACCCAAAATGACCCGACATGATGATGACTGAACCCGACCCAACCCGAAGGAGTAGACTGCCCCTATATGACCCCCAAACCCAATATATACTGACCCGACATGACCTGACCCAAACCCTACTCGATTGACCCGATTGTCACCTCTGTCTTGTACTATCCAAGTCCAAAAAGACTGTATTTTGCACAAATGCATGACTGAAAGTTTAACACTAATGAAATCACCATTGACAAAGAAATCACCCCATCACACAAAACTCCATATGATATGAACTCATACTTAACCACCATAGCAAACAAACTAAGAAACCACAAACAAATTACTCAACTCCATGCACATATCATTCAAAACTCCCTTCATCTTTCAAGTTTCTGGGTTTCATTACTCATTACTCAATGCACGCGTCTCAATGCACCTTCTTCATACACTCGTCTCATCTTCAACTCCACCCCTTTTCCATCCGTCTACCTCTACACTTGTATGCTCAAATACTTTACCAAATTGGGTGCGTTTGATGAGGTTTTACCGCTTTTTCGGACAATGCGGCGAGACGGGGTTACGCCCGATGCGTTTGTGTACCCGATACTGATCAAATCTGCTGGGAAAGATGGAGTTTTATTACATGGGCATGTTGTGAAGATGGGTTTTGAGTGTGATCGTATTGTTAGGAATGCTGTGATGGATTGTTATGTGAAATGTGGGCAGGTTGAAGTTGCACGGAAGGTGTTTGATGAAATGTCTGAAAGAGCGGTTGCGGATTGGAATGTTATGGTTTCTGGGTATTGGAAGTGGGGGTTAAGGGATGCGGCGTGTGAGTTGTTCGGGATGATGCCTGAGAAGAATGTGATTTCTTGGACTTGTATGGTTACCGGGTTTTCGAAGGTGAAGGATTTGGTGAATGCGAGGTTCTATTTTGATATAATGCCGAATAGGAGTGTTGTGTCGTGGAATGCTATGCTTTCTGGGTATGCGCAGAATGGGTGCGAGGAAGAGGCGTTGGGATTGTTTCGTGTGATGTTGGATAACGGGATTGAGCCTGATCAGAGGACATGGGTTACAATTATTTCATCGTGTTCGTCGAGGGGGGATCCTTGCTTTGCGCAGTCCCTTGTGGAAATGCTGGAGAAAAGAAAGGTTAATGTGAACTTGTTTATTCAGACCGCCCTTCTTGATATGTATGCGAAATGTGGAAACTTGAGGGCTGCTCGGAATAGTTTTGATAGTTTAGGAGTTCGGAAAAATGCGTCTGCTTGGAATGTTATGATCTCAGCATATGCTCGGGTAGGAGATCTAGCTTCAGCGAGGGATCTATTTAACAAGATGCCTGAAAGAAACGTAATTTCATGGAATTCGATGATTGCTGGGTATGCTCAAAACGGACAATCTCTGCAGGCCATTGACCTATTTAACCAAATGGTTAAGATTGGACACCCAAAACCCGATGAGGTTACAATGGTCAGTGCTCTATCAGCTTGTGGACACCTTGGAGCTTTGGAGTTGGGAAATTGGGTGGTGGATTTCCTTTCCAAGACAATGACTAAACTTAGTTTATCAGGGTACAATTCCATGATATTCATGTACTCAAAATGTGGGAACATGAATGATGCCTTGAGGATCTTTGACCAATTGGTCGAAAGAGATGTGGTCTCTTACAACACGTTAATTTCAGGATATGCAGCTCATGGGTATGGAAAAGAAGCTATTGAACTTGTGTATAGAATGCAGGAAGAAGGCCTTGAGCCAGATCGTGTAACATATATAGGCGCCCTAACTGCGTGTAGTCATGGAAGGTTGTTAGAAATAGGCCGGGAAGTATTTGAATCGATTGATTATCCATCAGTTGATCACTATGCCTGTATGGTTGACCTTTTAGGCCGAGCAGGCAAGCTAGATGAAGCGTTGACATTGATCCAGAAGATGCCAATGGAGCCCCATGCCGGGGTTTACGGGTCTCTTCTTAATGCCAGTCGGGTACACAAAAAAGTCGAAATTGCAGAACATGCTGCTGAGAGGCTTTTTATTCTTGAACCAGAAAACTCTGGGAACTATGTATTGCTATCAAATGTTTATGCTTTGTCGGGTAGGTGGAAGGATGTTGAGAGGGTTAGAAAAGTTATGCAAGAAAGGGGAGTAAGGAAAGGAACAGGATGGAGTTTGGTGGAATATGGTGGCAAAATGCATAAATTTATCGCTGGAGATAGAGCTCATGAAAGATCAGAAGATATATACAGGGTATTATCAGAGATAAAGCGGAAAATGAGCGAGTCCGGTTATCTAGAAGACAAGGATTGTGCCTTGATAGACACCGAGGATGAAGATAAAGAGGACATGGTAGGGGCCCACAGTGAGAAATTTGCTATTAGCTTTGCTCTTCTAGTTAGTGAGCCTGGAACTGTTATTAGGGTGGTGAAGAACTTGAGGGTGTGTTTGGACTGTCATAATGCGATAAAGATGATCTCGAAATTGACGGGAAGAGAGATCATTGTGAGGGATAATAACAGGTTCCACTGCTTCAAGGATGGGCATTGCTCCTGCCAGGACTATTGGTAAGATAATGAGGATGTTGTCCACCATTCTTCACATAGATTATGACAATTTAATGAAAAGGATACCAGAATGACAACTTTGATACTAACGAGTTTCAGAACCAAGGTCAATTATTTTACCCGTTAATGCACGTAGCAATGAGCACCATACTTTTTGCTGTTATTACTACTACTGTCACTACTTCACCAGCAGCAGTAGCAGCAGCAGCAGCAGCAGCAGCACTCGAATCCCTGACCTGTGGCACAGGTAAAGCTGTGAAGCTTTTAACCAACAGGCTACAGGGAGTGCCGGTACTTATTTGGTTTGCAAATGTAATCTTCTTACCTGGCAGGCGGCCGTTAAGTGAGTTCAGCTCATGGAAAGTACAAGCTGCTAGATATGGAACATTTTGCAGCTAGTTTTCTCAGAAAACTTTGGTGCATAATCTATTCGTAGATTTTCAAAGTTCATAATTGTTTACATTGGATGAGAGTATGCAATAGTGAATTGGCATAACCAAAAAAAAAAGTGCAATATATTAACAAACTGATGTTTTCTTAGTTTAGTCCAGACAACTAGTCCTCAGGGAAGAGATATATGAGTTATGACTGATTAAATTCGCGATATAAGTTCATTGCTACTGGGGCTTTCTCATCTGTAAGAATGTTTTATTAACATGCACAATTAAAATACACATTGAATGTATAACATGAAGTTTTATTTTGAAATATTATAATGATGATAAGCAAATGTTGTTTGAGAAAATTATTTTATTTATTTGGTTATCAACGCAATAGATGTAACGTAATTACAAATATTAATCTCGTATCATTTTGGACTACTGTGTAGTTCCCCAGTTAATATAAGAAAACACGCCAAAGTCTCAGGCTATGCACATTCATTGGTAGTTCCCCGTTAGAGAAATAAATCCATGTAGTCATACTGCATACTGGAAGTACAATGGCTTTCTGCCCTACAACTAAAAACTACAGTATTTATCAAAAAATAAAAAACAAAACAAATGAACACATACTGAAGAGTCTAAAACAGTGAAAGATGATTAAGAACTGAAGACTAAAGAAAATTACGCAAAGCACGTCTCTATTAGAGGTCAACTGTAGCTAACAAATTGAGAAATTAAAGATCCAAGTCAATAAAGAAGTCTAATACCGTTAAATCAAGCAGATTACTCCAGACTTTTTTGACTGGGAATGTGAATAGAAGTTTTCTATTCAACCTTGTTGCAATTAATACAAGTCCTTCAAACTCGCGATCTCTTGGTACTGCAGCCAGGGCACTTGTACTGCTTGATATGTTCAGCTTTAGCAGGTGTGATTTTTACACATTTGCCATGGAACCATTTCTCGCACACATCGCAGCAAATCCAAAACTCATCTTGGGCATAATTGTCCCCACATGCTCCACAGAGAGTTCCAGCCTGTTCGTCATCTTCCTCTTCCTCATCCCCACTTTCTTCTTCTTTGGGTAGTATTGGCATCTTCACTTGTGTACTGTGGTTCTCTGGCTGTCTTGACTGTGGATATCGGAAGTAAGAGAAGACGGGTCAGAAAAGGCAAGGGAAAAAAAGGTAAAACGCTTTTCAGCTAAATTTGATGAACACAAACTGTAACAGGAGTCGGTCTCATTATATGACTGTCAAAAGAGAGAAACAATATGGAGTAGTTAATTTGCTGGGCTTTTTTTTTCTAGTTTAGTGGGGATTCAATTGAACTGGGTTGATCTCAGATAATAATATAATATGAGACTGTCTCCCATTATATTAATATGAAACCATTTCATAGCAACTAATTGTAAAAATGATAAGAAGGAACGTTGCAACCTTTCCAGAAGATTTATTTTTGCTGCTGCTGTTATGAGGGCCAGGATGGTCTTTGGGTTGCTTAACATTTCCGGACAGAACTTCGAAGACTGATGGCAAATCATTTATCATCTGAAATAACTTCTTCCTAACAACAGTAAAAGAAAAAGAAAAAGAAAAAAAAAGTCAGTTTTAACAAAGGTTCAAAATGAAATTTAGCTTAGTTCAGAACAACAATGAAGTTCTTCACAGGATCTAAGAAACCGGAGAACAGGTTAGACTGGTAACATTCACAAGAGCTTACACTAATCTATACTAATCAATGGCATTGCTCAACTCAGAACCTAAAAAAATTGTGAAAACAGGCTAGAAAGGTTATGGACATGGCCTCAAAAATTTGGAACGAATCCATCATGTGATGTTCCAGATCAATCTCCAATGCTTTTCCTGATCCAACTCTAATAAAAGTTATTATTATGAATTTATGATCTCATTTAAGAGAAATAAACCAAATAGAAGCCAAGCCTTCTATCAACCAATAAATTGATGGGAGACTGATTTACAAACCATGTTGCAAGTCTTGCAAGTTGCAACACAATGATTGTACACAAATGCAGCAAATAACACTTAGATACAAATTCAAAGAAACTTAATTTTTCATATTTTAAACTAAAAGAGAAAAGAGATGTACTCCGTATCTGACTTGAACGAACTGACCCAAAGTAGAACCTATCCTTGTAATCTGGAGTTAACTAAACTAAAATACAAGTTAAAAATAGAGTCATTCACTAATCAAACGACACCCTAAGTATTCATCACTTTAAGAACAACAGATAGGCTGTAAGAAAGCCTAGAGCCCTAGAGTATCAGACTATCAGCTATGTAAGTAAGTAAAATATAACTTAGAAGCTACAGACACACATGAATCATTTACCACTATACGTTGAAGCCTCAGAGAGTCAGAGCTCATTACAAAAACTTTACACGATTCCCTTAGTCCGAAGTCTCCGAACTGAATCTATCAATACTACGATAGCTAACCTAATAACAGACGGTCCTAAGTTAAGTAGACAAAAAAATCCACGATTCTATAGAAGTAAAATGGAAATGCATGGCGTAGTTAAGGCAGCATAGGCGCTAAAATAGAGGTTAACTCAGATTCAAGATAAAATCTAGCGGCTTTATATATAAGAAAGAAGAAGAAAAAACTAAGATTGCCCGAGCTAGTGCGTGCACACACGCATACGCACAAATTACATATGCATAAGATACTGACCATAAAAGTTAGTCGAAATTCTCTAATTTTTTATTTGATAATTTTTAACCGTCACCAGTACTAACACGTCACTTGCACAGACCTACAGTCAAATTCATAGCACTCAATAATGCGTATATATACAGCTTACAGTACATAGCTTAAAAAAATAAAAAATACCTTTCATTCTTGTTGAAACCAAAACGAGCGCCAAAATAAAATGCTACAGAAAGTAGCCATGAATCGCTGTGAACAGCAACTAGTGATAGCCAATCCTTCTCCTGCATGCCATCTCTAGCAAAATTAATGCCCAATGCAGGCTCAGGAAGCTCAGGAGGGACCTCTTCGACAGGTAAATTGACTTCCCATGTCTCAGTTGGAAGTCCATACAAACATAAATTCTCTTTCTCTGGCAATCAAAGAAATATATTTTCAGTGCACAACTAAATTAATACTCTCAACTCAACACCAAAGCTAAATTACCAACAATGGTTCTTGTGATCAATTCAGGTTAAAAATTTGGATGACCGAATTGGGTGTCCAGACGAGAAGAAATATAAGCATATAACCTTGAAACAAAAATGAAAAACAAAAAAGAGAAGCCACCCCCTAACCGGCTCATCAAGCAAGTTCTAGCCGAGTTGAAATTAATTAAAGTGAAATGTTGGTAGATCACAAAAATTCACAAAAGTTGCCATATAAACCAGAATAATTAAACACCAGCTCACAAATCAATAGAGGATATCCACCAAGTACTGCCCACGCAGCTTGCTGTAAAAGGATAAACTACTTAACTACATGATCCAGACACGATATATTTCCTCCTCCTAAATTTTTTTTAATCATTACTACATTCCTTACCCAGCAAGGGCACAAGGCCCAAACATACAGAATGGCTGTAGCATTAAATCGTTCGGAACTCAAGAAATGACATGGGCTACCAAATACACACATAAAGTGCAGTTCGTTCATAGCATTTTTTTTATGCAAAGACATTTTTGTGCATAAATTTGAGATCAACAATTAAAACTGCAGCAAGGCCTAGACCAAAATCTGCCTAAACAGCTAGCCATTGTAAGTTCAAGAACAATTCCACTCACTCCATAAAAGGAAGACACAGAATGAAACAAAGAATGTCTACAATCCAAATAAAAGTGAACAACCAAACACAATCTTTTAAGGCAGACTCCATGATAAATAAGATCTCAAGGCAACTAAGCACCAAGCAAGTATCTTATACAGTCTCCTCTTCCAACAGACAAACTAACAAACATGGTAGTTACTATAGTCCCCTAATCCTTGCTTCACTTACAAATTATTTGAATGTCAAGATCTGAGCAGATTCACACACAGGATGCTGTGACATAAAGTGGCAAGACACAAATAGTTACCGGTTTTGAATTAAATAGATATTATCCAACTTTGATGGACTTAACCATTTGATAGGTGAAAAACCAAGCCAAGGCAGCGTAGAGCCATAGAGTAAGGAGCTAGCAACAAGAAGAACATTAAAGAGAAAACTATGTGATACACTCAGCCTCCCTCTCAACTATGTGAAACTTAAGGAATGAAACCTTAATTTACGATCTGAAATTTTACAAGGACTACGAATTCAAGTACTAATATCCACAATCAGAAAATAAGAGACACATTTCACAGACCACAGTTCAATATTTATCACACATAAAACATCATAGCCACCCTTATACATGTGTTTACAAACACAGAGTTTGTCTCCATGTGACTGATGACGATTACGTCGAGCATTGAATTGACCAACACCGCTCTAAAGATAGCAAAAGATGCAGATATGTGCCTAGGTAATCAATCGGTTCAATATAGTTTATTATCCACCTGGGCGCTCTGATCAATTTTGATAATTGCCTACACTTTAATAGCAAGTTTTGGCGACCTGTTGATCTATCTAGGCATCTAGCCCATACTTTCGGCATCAGAAAGAGTCAAGCTTCAAAGAATCATGTTCTATACACCAATCACTCCCAATAAACAACACATATGTCCTATACAGAACTGATAACTGTGCCAGAACATCCAGCACAAGTTGAGATTTATCAAGTCCGAAATTTCCATCGAAAGAGCACTGACAGTAAAAAAGACCCTTCCGATCAAAATTGATTCACTATATTCTAAAAACCAATCATTTTGTAAATCTCAACTCAGTCCTACATACCTTATAAATAGCACCAATAAATCTTAACTAGTCCAACATTCCCTCCAAGCGTAGACAAGACCAGGTTTCATAAAAAATACGCATTAAACCAAGATACAGAGCAGTACACTCCAGACTACACTATTCCTTACTTACATACCGACTACTTTTTCATCATTTTTGTCTGTAATTGAAACTGGCATTGACGGTTTCAATGAGAGATTCATATTAACCAACCTCAAATCATTTTGGAATTAGAGCTCTAGTGTCATATTCATCAAATTACTATACTATTACATCACATTTACAACTACGATAATGCAGCAACCCTCAAAAAATGCAAACCAGTAGCAAAATTGCAGAACTATGAATATAACACTAATCACCACTGTCACCGGGTTAGAGTTGAAGAAGACGAAACGAATAAATTAAGCATAATAAACAAGATTAAAAGCAAACAACACGGACTCACCAGGATCACATTGCTGATAAAATTTGTCAACGTCTGCAAAGCACACAAAAAATAAAAATAAAAATTACGAATAAAAATAAAGTAAAAACATGAAAAATATATAAATTACAATAAATTAAGATTAAAAAAACAGCAGACCGATTGTAAGAGCTTTGATTAATCCAATTCGACGTCCTTTGAAATCATTGAAAACTTCTTCAACTGTTCTTGGTGTACTCAGAGATAATCCTTCCATTTTCCCCTCTTTTTCACTATAATTCGCCGAAAATTTAAATTTACGAGTTAAAAAATTAAACGACGCTAAAAAAAATCGAATATGTAAGTTCGGTACTGAATTGAGAGGTGAATTTGTGCGGAAATGAGGACGAGTATGGGGAAATTGAAAGTATGAGAGTGAAATTAGGGTTTAGAAGAAAGAGATGCGGGAAATAGATTGAAAAAAATGGAGGGAAATTGAAGGATTGAATTGAAATTGAAATTAGGGTTTTGAATTAGGGGTTTTGTGTTTCTCTCTCTTCGATTTCTTCTATTTTTTCCCAGGTTTATGGCTTTATATGCGTACTTGTTTGTTTTTGCAGTTTTGAAAACTTTAGGAAATTTTAGCGCAGTTGTGTTCGTAAAATCAATCTATGTTTTTGTTTATTTTTTTGAAAGAATATTTTCATTCATCTAAAATTTAGAGAGAATAATATGTTCTTGTTTTATTTTCTTCTCATTTATATATATATCCCCCCTTATATAAAAATGACTAAGGGGATAAGAGGAGTTTGTTGTTTGTCCGCAATGAATAGCTTGTCCGCAATTTCGTCTTGCTTTTTTTTTTTTTTTTTTTTTTTTACTTAGCAAATGATATATGCATGGTGTTCGGG
>JAOWBH010188022.1:0-11456 GCA_028566215.1 Silene coronaria
TGACTCGGCCGAGTGCGAGTTAGAATCCGGAAATTCGACGGTTCGATTAGGGTCTTTTGGAGAATTATATTTAAAGCTTTTTCCGCCATTTCCTTTCATTTCATTCAGTTTTCCAAACAACGCTTCTCCTAAAACACCCTAATCCTCCCTTATTTCCTTTGCTTGTGATTGATTTCCGGATTCCTCCGCCGCATTTAGCCTTGTTCGGTAAGTTGCTTTGTTTAATAGTTGTTCATTATTATGTTTATTTCTCTAATCAGTTTAGGGGTTAGGATTGGTGAGTAATTATATGATTGTGTGATAACTTTAGGTGCCGAATTCGTAGAGGAGCATTTCTGATTTCATTCTTTGTGATTGTTGCGGAATTTGAGATAGGGTTCTCCCTACTCAGTATTGATGCCTTGTATCTGTTATTGTATGCTATTATGCCATTGTTGTTGTTACTGCTGTGGTTGTGATGGAGGTTGGTGTTGATGGTTGTTTGTGAGCCGTTGGGAGACGGTTTCACCCCCGAGTTTCGCCCCTCGTGACTCCCATCACGGAAGGGGATATGCACATTAATGATTTCGGGTCGCTTGTGCGCGAGCAGGGCTAAGGTGGGAGTGGCTGCGGTCTCCCACTGGCAGGGATTGCCTGTTTTGACAAGAATCCATTGATTGGTGGTGTGGAGTGGTGTGGTGTTGGTTTTGGCAGTATGATGATAACTTTACATTGGCATTATGTTGTTGTTTGTACCGACACTTGATCGCTGTGATCCATTCGCGGTGTCGAATGGTGAGCAGTTCTTGACAGGTGACCTTGGTAGACTTTGCATGGGTGCTTGGGGCTTGTCGCGTGTCAAGATATAGCTTCCGCCGATTTATACATTCATTTTGTATTTAGAAATTTTGAGATTATACATTCAGTTTTGTTGAATTGACATTTCATTTGTAATCGCTAAACTAGTTTTAATAAATTGTTCTTGATTGTTGAATTGATATTTGATACCTCGGGAAACCGAGGCTGTGGCACTTTATTTACTAGGGAAGATCTTTATGAAGACTCTCTAGTAGGTGGGGTGTTACAAATCGCGTCCAAGTCTAGCTTGAATAAAAAAATTGCGTGGACTTGACTGGTCCATACAGCCGAATAGTTTTTTCATTTGATCCAGTTTGGTTGAAAGATGATAACCACTTTCAAATTATCTGCTTGTTGCTTTTATTATTTCAATAAAATCACCAAATTAGAAGAAATTTACGACGATTGTACAATTTTAAAAATTTGGTCAACATATGTTTGGTTAACGTTTTGATTGATCCGTAGTCTATTTAGTCTAGTTCAAAACTGATCATAGAATAAACTAATGGGAATCGATGGGCCATGAACCAGAGCAATTTGCAAGTTCCCCCCTAAATGTTGGCAAATTCTTATGTTAAACAGTTTAATTTAATACTATTCTATAGTAAAACAATGTACTCAGCACTAATTTACTTTAGAATTGCTTTAGACCATCCCCAAGTAAGGTCAACTGCTAGGTCATGATAATTACATTATTAAGGTTTGCTAATTTGTGACAAAAAAATGGTCAATTTGTGACCAAATACATCAAAAGGTCAATTTGTGATCATATTGGAACAAAGTGACCTTCTAATTGACCATATTTGTAACCATATTTGGGATTAAGATTAAAACCGGGTCGCGACCTAATTAGCGCGACCTTTGTTTGAGGATGATCTTAGAATTACTTAGTTACCCCATCAAAGTAAATTCAATCAATTTTCATATATTTTTTTTGGTGCGACCAAAATATATGGGTTTGAGTGAGGACATTAAATATTTTATGCCCACGCGCAGAAATACTCAAATACAGAATTACAGAGTTACACACAACTCGTATTGACATTTGACAGTCAGTCACCAGTGCGGCATCTCACACTCACACCAGTCACAACCATAATAACTCCCTCTTTCTTTTTTTACATCTTCATTCATTCAAGGCAATAATAAAACTTACTTTAATAATTAATTAATAAAACTCAATAACTCTATTTTAATGGCGGAATTCCTTCTCTCTCATCACTCCCTCACTCTCTACTAACACACTCTCATACTCACTCACTCTCCATTCTCCATTCCACGAATGCTCCTTCCGCAAATCATTCAATTCAATCAATCAATTTGTTTGTCGTTTTGTTGTTTCATATGATTTTGAGAAATTTAATTGAATTAATTTAACTTACGAAATCGATATTTGAAGGCGATGAAAGGCGGTGTATCGTCGTACCAGATTTCGACGAAACGGCGCTGGAAAGGCTTCGTCATTGCCGTTTTAGGACTCGTTATTCTTTCTATGCTTGTTCCTCTTGTTTTTCTCCTTGGTTTTCACAATGGCTTCCATTCTTCAGGTATTTTTCGCTTTTTTTAATTAAGATCTGCATTATTTTTTAACTGATCTCAGATTTACTGTGTATAATCTTTGATTTATATGTATTTACCTCGGAATTTGGTGATTTATGTAAGTTCTGGATCCAATTGTTTGTTCATTGCTCATGTTTCGTCGCAATGTTGATTGATTTGGAGGTTTTAGTGCGTTTGTTGGACGAGGATTTGATTAACTTCGATCTTCAATTGTGATTGTAGGTTTTCCTTCGGAGCAAAGTTCAATGTCGGTAAGTGCTTTATTCTGGTAGCATTTGAGGTTTTGTTAATGGTGTGGAAAATTAGTTGAATGTAGAAATTAATGTTGTTATGTTATTAGAATTAGTTTTCGGAGTTAGTTAGTGTTTGATGAGACGGTGTAAGCTGTTTAACTGTTAATAAAACCAATTTTAATTGACAGCGAGGGAGTAAATGAACATGATTCCGTCTCACAGGATATATTCTGTTAGACCGTGTCTTTTGAGACTCTGTGTTGTATTTGAGCTGTTTTGGAGTAAGTATTTGATGAGACGGTGTAAGCCATTTAACTGTTAATAAAACCGATGTTAATTGATAGCGAGGGAGTTAATGAAGATGATTCAGTCTCGCTGAATATAATTTGTTAGACCGTGTCTTTTGAGAGTTTGTGTTGTATTTGAGCTGATGTCACAGATTTCCTCACTTGTCAAATAGAATAACGCTCTTGGAGATCACAGTTCCCACAATTATAGCCTCATCAATAATCAGGTGTGTGTCTTTCGTAATGTATGTTGTGTTGTATGCGTGTTCCCTTTGCTTAATGTAGTTTTGGTTAATGGATTATAGTTCTACTTCACCCCATTGTCTAAATAGCTCCAGTCATGGCATGTTATGAGTAAGAGGGATTGGATACGAATGGTTTTACCCCCATTTTTGCAGAGGTATCTCTAGGATGACTCATGATGAAAATTGCATCATTCAAAGATTAGAAATGTAATTAGTTTCATGAGCCAGTTTACGTTAAATCATTATATTTTAATGTGAAAACAAAGTGAGGTTTTGCAAATGTTTATCTTGATCGGGGAGAAAGGCGCACTTGGTGGGATTGCTACAATAAATGGAACCTTTGTTTTTAATGGGCGATCTAGGTATTTGAGTGATATAGTTTTCTGTTTTTACTATTCCATATATAAGAACATCCGAGGGATTACTCTTTCCAGTTCTTCGTACTCCCTTTTGCAAATGATTCCTGAAATAGTTTCTACCCTTGTCCTGTCTTGTTACTGGCTTTGTTTGTGAACTCGAGCTCTGTGAATTAATGGCAAGTTACTGTAGTATGGAAGCGATATCTATATATTAAAAAGAGCTTTACTCCCGGTGATTTGTTTTCTGTTAAAAGAGGGATGAGTTAGGAAACATCTTCTCTTGTATTGGAGACGGCTTGGTGATTATGAAGTACGGTATTACAGTAAGACGCATGTTTTCTGTTGGACTGTAGTGTGTCTGAAGTTTGAACATGAAAAAGGGTAGTTTTTCTTGTGCATTATGTTTTCTGTTTGAAAAGGGATAAGCTAGGAAGCATGCTCTCTTGCATTGGAGATGGCCTGGTATTTCTGAAGTAGGGTATTGCAGTTTGCTGTATGGGATATTCTGAACGTTTGCGTCTGCAACTTTGATACGTTACATTGGTTCACTGCTGAATAAGCTAAAAATTGTCTCTGTTGATTAATGTGCTAAAGACATCTCAAAATGGAGCAAGTGTTTTGTATTGATACGACATATGGTTTGGAGATCTCCCTTGAAAATACACTTTCCTAAACCTTTTAGAATTGCTTATCTCAAGCAAGCCACTCTAAGGGAAGTTATTTTGTGGTTAGAGGCATTAACATTGCCGAGTGTCTTGGTTCTTGCAAACTTTTAGATAATTTTGCAATTTTCTAGAAAAGTCCATACCTCATTACATCCCAGCCAATGAGATTCGGAAATGCAATGCTCATCTTAGAGCTTGTTATTTTACTTTGGGAAAAGTGCTATTCTGTAGAGATCTGCTCAAAAAGAGAATTTTCAATGTGCCTAATCAGTGATTTTGGTGTGTTATTTATTACCATCTCTCTTTAGCTTGAATTAAATTTTGTAAGCATATCACTGATATCAGTGCTCTATTAACTTGGAAACAAAGTATGAAGATGGGTTGAAATTTTCAAATTTGGAAGATATATCTATTTGTGATTTGGTGGTGCACTTGGATAGAATGGAATCACTGTAGATTTGATGATATTGCTTCTACGTGTCAAGAAGTCAATTTTCACTTTCTAAAGAAGTTGTATAGTTGGAGTCAGGTTCTTCACCCCGATAAGAGTTTGAGTTTTCTTTTCCATACTGTAGATAAGATTGTTCATGATGATTCGGAAAGGGGTGGTGAGGGGAGGGGATTTGGTAAACAAATACGGAGCACGTTAATATATTTGTCGTGGCTGGCGTAATTTTCCGTCGTTGTGAGGGATCTTGATATTTTCTCTACTATAGTTTGCTATATTCTCTTTCACAGTTCTAATTGTTTATTACTTGTCACGTAGCTAATGTTTTTAATATGCCTACTTCTTTGAAATTAATGTGTTGTTTAATTGTCTGTTGCAGCATAATCAGTCAGGACATATTGAAGAAATTATAGACAGATTAGTTCCTTCAAAGGTTTATTACCTTATACTCTGATGGTTAATTTCATCTTCTGCCACTGACAACTTAGGATAGTATTATTTTCTTGTTAATGGTCTCAATTTCAACTCCTCTGGTCGTTTATGTAACTCACCTACACTGTGTTAACAAATAGAATGGACGGTCCTATTTTCTAAAGCATGGTATTCCGGATCACAACTACGTATAAAGGTTTTGAAGGTTACTATAATCACATTTGGGGCAGTATAGGCCATATTTATGGTGCCATGACCGAAACTAAACCGCAACAACCAATTTCAATATAAAAGTTTGAATTGAGATTTAATACTATGCTCTTTGGCACTCTATTGTATATATGCTTTCGCTAGTTAGAACTTAGAAGTGCTCTTTCTTCCTCATCCTTCTTAAGCTGTAAACTTCGTTTTTGTGAAATGGTTCAATTTTTTTCGGGTCTAAAATGAAGTGTTAAAATGTCGTGTCCGAATGTCGAACACGACACACAACAAAAGTGAAGCTTCGAAGTATCATACCATTCTTAAGGGATTGGTCGAGGATTGACTACTTGATTAGTGAGAAGTTAGACTAGGGATTACTTGCACAAAACAGTGAAGACACAACTCATTTTTCCATTTCGATTCCCTATATTTCCTTTCGTTGCCAAATTCTAGAATCTTCAGCTTTTGCATCTTCTTTGAGTTTAAGAATTTTAGAATCTTCACATAGTAACATGCTCGTAATGTGTGAACGAGTGTTTCTAGCACCTAACGTGAATATATGAGAAGGAACATATCCATAAAGGTGAACTTTCCATAATGAAGCTTTCTTTGTGTTAGTATTTGATCTAACATTTTGTTGGTTTTGCATTAGGGCACTAGTTGATTCTGTGCAGTTCAGAACGTGTGAGATTTCCAATCTAGACATAGGCAGGTGCAACAGGATGTGGTTAATACTTTATTGGCTTGAGTGGAGCATGTGTTGTAATTGGTTCCCAAAATATCGTCCCGTTAGAACTCCAAAATGACATTTCATTTTGTGATGTTACTTTTAAATAGTTGCACCTGAAATGATTGATTAACCATTTGATCATGATGGGCAAGGCTTTAGAGGTGGAAAGCCAGGGAGTTGCCAAGGATTATGTCTTGTATGTTTCTTATAGTAATGTGTTTGTAGAGACAATCATACCATATAGCCTTTGTGGCTTCATTCATTGATGATTTTGTTGTCTTGAAGCGCACTTAATGAGGTAGACAAGCCTTGGTGGCTAGTGAGATGGTGAATTATCATAGGAAGACTTGTTTAAGAGGGTGGTTGACAAGATGTATAGTACAACGCATATGAATATGATGGGTGATTTAGGGGTTCTTTTCGGTAGTTGATGGAAAATTGGAATTATATTGAATTTAGTATTAAGGCGGAGTAAGCACATTGAAAAAATTTGTTGTTTTTCCTTTCAAAACCTCTAGACTGAGCAGCCTAGAAGACAATTTCTATCTACAAGGAGTTAGGACACTGATTTTATCTTTCTTTCCATTTCACTTCGTTTGTTAATACTTTCAGTGGTCTCTTTGGTAAGCAGGAGTATAAAGCTTCTATACAATGTTAGGGGCAGTAATTCTTATTTTAAAATTTCATGCTCAGTTGAGAGTTGAGACAGACTCTCTATTCTTTAATTGTGGAATATGATGGCATAAAGCAAAATGGTTCACTGAATTTCCTCTGCGATATTGTGATGTATTAAAATCTTTACGCAATTTTCATTATGGGTTTGTTAGAAACATCTTTTTTATGTTGAACCAACACACATGTAAGGTCGCGTACTACTTGTGTACATCCAATCCACTTCCCTGCCATAGTTGGAAGTTTGTAAGGTACAATAGTTTGAGGAATGGGTGTGAAAATCATAATTTTTGAGAACAACCACAAGGCAGGGGTTTAGCTCATTTCAAACTAATACCTCATACCTGAAATGAGTGAACCAAAAACTCCCTGTCAGGCTTAAAAAGCAGCGACATTTTTTTAGAATAACAAGCGTATATATAGTCGTATGTGCTGTGCCCACAATTGCGTGATGGGATTATGGGAATCACCTTATGTGAGCTTAATGTTTGTGGAATACAGTTGCACAAGCTCTGGATCACCGTGCGTAGTCTTAGCTTCTGTTTTGTTGCATGCACTATAACTTATGAAATTTTGCTTGTTTACAAAGAAGAAAATTTGCCATTTGACCTTACTCGCATCGAATGAGAGTAGAAAAGCTAAGCTGACTTGACCTAAACTAAGGAACCAGTCTAGAGGATGGTACATGAAATTGACATGGATAGTTTCTGCTAAAATTTGATACATACGTTAGGGCTTGACATTCTAGTGACTAATCCAAAGGTTCGTGAAGTTTTAAAGAATGCTCCTATCTTTAATTCTTTACCAGGATAAATGCTCAGTTTCTGCGTGTCATGTTGAATTGTGAGAGAAAGCTAGACGAACAGGCATTGTTGTTGAACTATGTTTTTTTGTTATACTATCCCCTTTGTCACATTGCCAAGCAAAATTCCTTGGGGCCTTTGCCTGATAGAGTCATATATACTTGCAATTGCTCAGGTGCAGTAGACATGAGCTAACATTTTCTACGTTTGATTGATAAGGAGTGAGATATTTGCATTGAATCAAACTGACCCGAGTCTTATCTGAATCAGCACTTGGTTTTGGATTTTGGTGCATATAGCTGTTGGTATTAGGGCTAGGTCTGACAAGAAAATTTCTCTTTGCTTGATTCAGCCACCTTCTAGGTGTTTGAGATGCTGTGATTTTTTTTTTGTTAAATAATAAAAGTTGCCCTCATCTATCGTTCATATTCTCTTAGTCTGTGGCATTTACTTTTAAATGTGCTTTATTAAGCTGTTCGTTATAAAGTTCTATATTTTACGTATCAAACATAATCTCTTTACCTAATTTTTGAGCCAGGAACGTGTTAATATCCCTATTAAAGAAGTGCTTGTTCGGGATGGACTCAATGAAAGTAGCAGTACAAGTCATTTGCAAGTTGATCAACGACAAGGGAGTCTTGGTATATGAACTTTTTATCCTAGTAACAAAATTTTAACCTCTTTGTGTCTTAAACATAGGGATCATATGCTTAAATTTGATTTGTGTACAGTTAAACCCGCTGAGGATCATGTCCATAAACCATCTCCCTCAAGTCATGTAACTTACGTAAGGATAAGTTTCCTAATAGATTCTGTAAAGTTTCAGTGTTTGTTACAATACCTGTTTAAATTTAGTCTGATTTTTAAATGCTGCAGAAAGTGAATGGCAGCACTCCTATTGGAGTTATTCATCCGCCAAAAACTGCTGATGAAAGTGAAACATTATGTGAATTGAGATTTGGAAGCTATTGCCTTTGGCGCCGTGAAAACAAGGAAGTTATGATAGATTCAATGGTGAAAAAGATGAAGGATCGGTTGTTTGTGGCTCGAGCATACTTTCCTAGTATTGCAAAACTTCCTGCGCATGAGAAACTATCTAGGGAAATGAAGCAAAATATACAAGATTTTGAACGTATTTTGAGTGAAACAACTACAGATGCCGATCTTCCATCTCAGTGAGTCACCTAATTTCATAACTGGCCCCTCCCCCATATTATTTGATAGGGCAGAAAAAGGTTCATTAAAGTGTTGAGGATAAAATGTTTGCCTAGTACTAATTTCAATTGGTCCTGTTCAGTTACAAGTAGGTAACTAGAATCCCTTTCAATCATCTGTCGCGTTATCAGAGGAGAAGCAAAGAGCAACTGGTCCTTAAACTCAGGCCACAGAACGGAAGCTTTTTGGAAATATATGGAGATCGTGTTTTATAATGATACCACTAAAATGTTGTTTTGGTGGAATTAAAATCTAAGAGCTCAAATTGCCCAAGTCCCAACCTATGGCAAACTTGAGCATGGAAATTGAGAGTGAAAGAAAGTGGAGTCATACTAATTTGTAGACTTCACTTCAGAAGTTTTAATTTCCCCTTCGTTTTAGAAAAGCTTTATACTTGCTTCCAGACACCATTCTTAACTCAGAACTACCCATATAAAAAAGAAACTCATTCTAATTTTTTCTCTCTCTCATTCAAATAGTGTCTCACTCTCACATGTTTTGCTACTCAGATCCAGTCCCTAGTGACAGACACGGTGTGTCTTGAGTTTTGATTTCATATATTCTGTGAAATATTCATGTTCTTGGCTGTAAAAGATGTCCAAGGGCTGTGCTTGGCTGGACTAGTGCTGTGTCCAACACATGACACGCGGGTGTATGTGGTAAGCCTAACAAAGATGATGTTGAGGAGGGATGTAGACTCAACACTTGGAGCATCAAGAAATCAGTTGGCCTCCCTTGTGTCTGTCGTAAGTTACGACAGAGGAAAAATGACCACTTTATGATAAACTGTGACCATTTTATAATAAAAAGTGATCACCAGTTTGCCAACAGTTTATTATTACAAAGTGACCATTTTAGTAGTCACTTCTTATCATAAAATGGTCACTTTTTATCATAAAATGGTAACATTTATCTCGTCATAAATTACAACCGTCGCAAATGAGAATTGTGCCAAGCAATATTTATTATTTTTAGCATCTTCACTAAACAGCATGACCGAGGATTCCAATAAATAAGGATGTGACATTCAACGCTTGGGGCTCTAGTAAACCCCCAACTAAGCAGCCTTGCGTGTTGGAGCCCGTTGAGTTTTCTTATGTTTGTCAGAGCTTTAACTTTCTTCTCAAATTGTTAACTTAGGCCTTTAGGAAACTCTTCAGCTTCCATCCTTTAAGGGTAGAGGTGTTGACACGCAACTTGTAGCTCTTGACTTTTGAGCCTGAGAAAAAATGTATTGGTAGACTTGATAGAACTAAACCGGCCCATATGACCCAACTCTTGTTGGCATGACCCGACCCATAACTGAACAAGCAAACCTGTAATTGATCTGATGCTGAATTGATCCGGTCTGACATGAACTTTCCTGATCAAATTGACCTTTACCCCCAAATGACGCGGTAATTCCAATCACACCGGAATCTGAAATGACACGACCTGACCTTCCTGTAAAATTGTAAACATACCCATAATGATTGGATCCGAACTGACCAACCCGTATGCGATGCACGGCGCAAGTCCCACATGCCACGTCTACGATTTGCTTCTTATTTACCTTCAATATTTCATTCAATTATTTTGGGACGAAGGCACCAGCAGAGAGTGAATAATTGCGGTGTTTTGCTGAAGTTACTTAACATGTTACCACATTTTTTCAACTTTGAAAGAAATATATCTGCAGGGGTCAGTTTAGTATAAAGGATCTGAAACAAGCTGGATTTATGACAATGTTATACACGTGTATATGTTTCTCTTTTGCCTTTAAAGCGCACTTAATAGCTAGCATGTTACCTCATATATCTTTTCTATATTATTGATAATCAATCCATTATATATTATTATCAGCACTGGAGAGAAGCTGCAGAAAATGGAAGCTGTAATAGCTAGAGCCAAGTCAATTCATTTGGATTACAACAATGTGGAGAAAAAATTTAGGCAACTTGTTGATCTAACTGAGGATGAAGCTAATTTTCACACCAAACAAAGCGCCTTTCTTTATCAGCTTGCAGTCCAGACGATGCCGAAATCTCTACATTGTTTATCTATGAGATTAACTGTTGAATATTTTAATAAAGCCTCTTTGGAATATGAGGCATCTATGATAGAGAAATTCACCAATCCCGAATTGTACCATTATGTTGTCTTCTCCAGCAAGATACTTGCTTCATCTGTTCTTATTAACTCCACTGTTGCAAATGCTAAAGTATGTTTCCAATTCTGTAGCATATTGCTTTTGTTGTAGATAATTTTCTTTATTTCTTTGGGCTTCAGATTTCTAAAATGAAATTTTCTTTCTATTTTTCCTCAGGAAAGTAAGAAACTGGTTTTTCACGTACTGACAGACAGAGAAAATTATTACTCAATGAAGCTGTGGTTCGTTCAGAACACTTTCAAGGAATCTGCTGTTCAGGTGCTGAATGTTGAAGATTATATTCCCACATCCTATAATAAGATGGCAGGCTTATCACTACCTGAAGAATTTCGTGTTACCTTTCAAATTGCTCAGAAACTTAAAATGCAGTATAAAACAGAATATGTTTCTTTATTTTCGCATTCACACTATCTTCTGCCAGAAATCTTTAAGGAGTTGGACAAAGTTGTTGTCCTAGATGATGATATGCTTGTTCAGCAAGACTTCTCATCTTTATGGAATATCAGAATGGAAAGGAAGGTCAATGGTGCTGTTGAGATGTGTGCGGTACGACTGGGTCAATTGAGTAATTACCTCGGTAAAAATAATTTCAACAGCAAATCTTGTGCGTGGATGTCTGG
>JAOWBH010188022.1:11466-28245 GCA_028566215.1 Silene coronaria
GTCTGGATTGAATGTGATTGATTTAGCAAGATGGAGAGAGCTTAATCTTACTGAAACATTTCGAAAGTTGGTTCATGAGGTGAGTAGCATTGTATTCGGTCTATTTATTTTCTTGCGGTTTTTGAGAATTGGCGTTCTCTTGTCTTCAGATAGATATTAGCTCAGACTTGGACTTAGTGCAGTGTCAAACATGAGTACATGTCTAAGTGTCAGACTCGACTGAATTGTTTAGAAATGGCGGCCTATCTTAAATTGAGGATATTGGATGCGTGTATCAGTCTTCAGAACAAAAAATAATTACTATAATAAATTTGAAATAGAAAATTTTCCAATTTCCACTTTGATGCCAAAAGTTTGAACTGATTCCCCTTTAGTTTTGATGATGGCCCGATATTTTGATGATCGTGTATAATGTCCTCAAATTTGATACAAATCAGTGATGTTTTTCAACATTATAAAGTGTGGAAGCAAAAATATTTTAAGTGAAATTTCACGTAATTTTGAATAATAGATTTTGTTTTGCTTTAAAAAATTTGTTATTAGGACAATTTTTGATGATTTTATCCTTTAGATCATCAAAGTAGAACATAATTTAAACGTGAGTATCACCAAAGTGATGTTGGTGAAACCTTGAGACACCAATGCAAAATTAGCCCAAGCCTCAGAGAAACGAAGTTCTAATCCCTCAAACTATTTAGAGCTTTTATGAAGTAGAGAGAGAGCGTTGTTTGAGGAATAAGACTTAATATCAAACTAAATCGTTCATATATAGTCTCTGCCTACACTTTTGTCATGAGAGTCTCCCTTTTTAATTCTTCTAGATTCTAGAAGAAATGTTAAGAGCGGTAAGTCGGGAATGGATTCTACACACATTGTTGGGCGTCCGTCGGGACATGGATACAGCCAAATAAAGAGTTGAAGTAGCATAATTAAGCACAGAGCGTAACAGAGTGCTCCAATGTTCTGTTTTTCTTTTTTATCCTCTCTTCAACAAGTCGTCTTCTCATCTGACCATTTTTTTGTGTGTACAGCTTGAAGCGGAAGGCACACAATATGAAGCTGCTGCATCTAGGGCTAGCTTGCTGACATTTCAGGACCAAGTGCATGCTCTTGATGATTCTTGGGTTCTGTCAGGTTTGGGTCATGATTACGAGCTTAGCGTTCAAGCAATTAAGAATGCTAAAGCTTTGCATTACAATGGGAACATGAAACCTTGGCTTGAGCTAGGAATCCCTAAATACAAAAGCTTATGGCTTAGATATTTGAACCGAGAAGACCCGTATTTAAGTGCGTGCAATGTCAATCCGTAGAGAGGGGAGGTAATTAAGCTTTCTGGGTTTTAGTCACAACTTGGCTGCTGGATTTTGAAAAAGCCGTCATTTCTAAGATTTTCCCGATGCAGCCTGAAATGCTAGGGTGGGGTAAAATATGGTAATTCTAGATTCATAGTCGAAACACATCAACACTCGACCTATTCTTTGAAGATTAGAAGAGCTTTTCAACATCAATTGCTGCGGCATATTATAACAGGGATACTGAAAACGACAGAGAAATAAGCTAAGACATGTTCATCGGCAAAAGCTGAGAAGGCAGATCCCGTTTGCTGGTCTTAGCCGATATGTTCTGTTGTGTGTTATAGAGTGTTGTGTAAATGATAGAAGATGAAATATGAAACCTGTATTCATTTCAACTTGCATTTTCCTTTTGGTAGTCGTTTGAATATTATTAGTTCTCAATTTTTTGGTGAGAGAAATAAAAGAAATCTCTCTATCCAGTGTTGTAACTGCTGTGAGTCGACTCTACTATGATGAGTAATTATTGTTAAATGTTAATCCTGTTGGTTGCCATCCATGGCTATTGTTTGACTACTGGTTCTCTCACGAGACCGGCCTGGAGAAAAAGGGACCAAATTGCGACTCATCTTAACTGTTGTGACCTGTATCAAGCTCAACTTGACTTATTACCTGATGTTGAGCAAACCCGACGTGTTGAACCCGACACAATCTAAATTGCATCCAAGTATGAAGTAACATGCGTTGACCCGACCCATAACCTGTGTGATCCAAGTGGCACCTCTAGTTGCATCGTCATATTTGTCCGAGTAAGCAAGTATTAGGCTGTGCCTAATACACCGTACCTTGGACCAAAACATGGTACAACCCGAGCACATGGACGGGTTGTCATGCGTGCTCAATATCAAGGTTTCTTGGCCTTGGCAAAGTGGCCTGGGCCGTGCTAGAACTTCAGACAGCTCTTCGCAAAATGACACAAGTACTATTGGACAAAAGGTTCTGAAGTTCAATTTGATACGTCTCAAGGCTCCAGACAGATACCTTCGTCTTAAACAAGAATTTGTGAAACATCTAAGACCTGGTTATGTACCAAATTCCATATTCTCTTTGCGTTCCATGTTACTAGTAAAAATGTAGAACCATTCTCCATTCTAGTTTCTTACTTTTAAGTGACTTAATTGGTTACAGCCAATAATATTCGTTCCCTCATGGTAGTTACATAAACAATGTCAATCCTGGTCGGATGAAACACTTGAAAAAAAAAAAAAAATACTGAAATAGTAGTACATGGTTAAATTCCTCCCAATAGCACACAGAATGACTGTGCTTATGTTGCGAGTGAAAAATCGATCAGCTTCTTGTACATTCTTGAAGATAGGGAGGGGCTATGTTTCCTATTTTGTATTTATACAACACAGCACTAGAGCTACCACTTCCCATATACAGCAGACGAAATGAAAACCACCAATCAAAGGGATCTTAAGATCAGTCCCGAGGCTGAGAAACCCATTTCACCCAAATGCTTAGCGACCGCTGCCTGGATTCTCGCTCACTGTTGTGGTGATGGTTCTACGACAGGTGGTATACAATCCACCTTGTAACTCAAAGCCTGCACATGAGCAACAAACAAGTTTGTAATTCACCAATCAATCATAAAGACTAGTAGACTACCATCATCTATGTTACTCAGACTTATTTTAAGAGCGTCAGTATGGCGAATGTCAAAGTCTTGGCCTCCACTATTATAGAAAGTTCACGTGTTTTTGACTTAAAATGAGTATTAAGTGTCATACTCATATCAGACACTTGAGCATGCAAAAACGAGTTGGAATAGCATAAACCAATATGACTTGTAAACATGTTAACATATCCACACCAGAAAAAATTAGAAAGACACGAAGAAACAGAAATTCACATAAAGCACTCATACTCATAGAGTGCAGACATACCTTTCTAAAAAAAGTTGAATATGAATTGTCCCAAATTAACTTGTAACTTCCGGCCATAACTGTACAGAAATTACCCTGAATTCAACAATTGTTAGAAACAGAAACCAGTCACTAGGATAGGTAAAATGACAGAAATTAAGCAGAAAGTCACACACTTGATCAGACTCGCAGCGGCGATAAGGCAAGATGAGCTGCAACAATGAAGAGACAACACTTTAGTCTGAGATTAAATATGTTGATTTTTATGAGAGTTTTCAACAAATTCATGTTAAAGAAAGACTCGTTCAACCACTTACTATATTTTGGCCAGAAGGGTCTGTATATTCCACACTAAATCCTACATCCTGCATACATCAAGATGAAGCTCACTGATAAAGCATGAATTTCAATATATTTCATAGAAAGCAAAGAATTAGATGATTATCACTCCTAATGTGTAGGCAGCCTTATCCATGAATTCCTGACCAACAGGGTCGGAGCTTCGGAGGGGTTCAAACAAAAAAAAAAAAAATCTCGGGATTAAGTGCTAGTTCCAATTGAACCCTAACCCAGATGTCGTTTACCAACTGCTACTCCGTGATAAAAATAGTGAATCTATCCTAAGAGAAAGTGATATGGAAACCTTAACACCCTTTTCAAACGACTAACAAAATGATGGATAAAGTCATATACCTACGTCAAAAACATATTCGAAAGTGTCCAAAGGAACACACTAAGTCATCTGTTTTATTTAAATTACCGAGCACTAGGTATAATTTTTGAGGCAAGTTCTTGCCTAGTTTTGGCCGTATTGCGGTATACTCATTTATGCATTACATTCTAAAGGACTGGTTTTGGCCGTATTGCGGTATACTCATTTATACATTACATTCTAAAGGCTAAATCAGGTATGGGTATCACATTCGGCTCAGTTACCTTAGAATCACCAAGTCATACGTTTATTGTTAAAAAAAAATGGTGGAATGCCATGATTTATTGTTACCATATCAATTTTTTCTTTATGGCGCAATCAGCTTCAAGTATTGCACATCTGCCAATGGGCATATAAAAAAAATAGATCTTTATGAAGCAGAAATGTCTTATCATATACATACATTAACCAACATAAGACAAGAACAAATGAAAACTGCATATGAAAGAAACACAAAAATTGGCGCGGAATCCCGGCTAATCCCATGGTCAAGGTGGGCTCAGGTAAAGAGCACCACACGGCCCTGATGGTGCTGATCCTACATTCTAAGTATATGGTGCTTATCTATCTTTATAAGTCAATGGTGCTGATCAGTTTAGATACACAAAACCAGTTGCCAAAAGAGAACTTCAGAACGCAGTGCTTCCATAGTGACTCCTGTCTATGCATTATTTTGTAGAGGGTCAAATGAAAAGATAAAAGCAGATGGAAAGACAGATTTCATCCTCATTATAATGGATCCAATCAAATGAGAGAAACACAGGGACAGCATTTTTGGAGAAAAAAATGTAATCCTCCTCACTACATTACTTCAGGTACCAACCATCAATCTTCAATAAAGTGAAGCTTAGTTCAAAGGAGAATCCAAAAACACATTGACATAAGCCTGAACAAACAAGTTCGGTGTTTTTTACCATCTAACATGCTAACTGGACACTGAACACTGGGGTGGGGAGTTGGATAGAGTACCCCATCATAAACAAAACATTGAGCTCTATATACAAACAATCAAAATGACACCTAATCAGCATATTCACAGTGCATTGTGTTAAAAGACTACCCATTAACTTATCTTGTTCTTATGTGTTAGATTGACGAATTTGTAAGTTTAAAATGCTAATTTACCAAAGAACCCTAAATAACAGAAGTATTTTGCCACTAATTCCAATCCAGAATGCCAGATATAAGCTACTAATTTGACATGCTTATACTCGTTGCTAACTCTTATTTGCCAACGTATGCAGAAATAGTCCTAGGCTTTTCATGTTAAACACGAAATTCCAGTATGTGAGGTCATTCTTAGACTCATTATCATGAGCTCTTTTAATTACGAGGTCTTTAAACTAAAATAATATTGAATCAGCAACAATTGGCAACATAAAAATGTCATTTCTCAAAAGACATGTAGGATCTCAAGACCCCAATAATCCAAAGATGGCTATGCCACTGCCTTCGGTGTATACATTGGATTTTAGATTAAAAAATGGAAGTATTGTGTTTATACAAACAAAAGCACAATAAAACAGTGAATCACAAAAGAGAACTATAGTAAATAAAAGAAGCTCATGAGCCGATCATACCATTTTCATTTTACTTTGTTCCAAAGCAAAATCCCATGCAATATAAGAATTTACAGAGTCCACCGACAAAATCACCTAAGGGAACAAAAAACAGCAAGATTAGACACGCATATACTGCATGACAACTATAGGTGGTTTGTTGTAGCAGGCAATATAGGGTTAGATACACATATATCACCGCTAACCAACTATAGTCAATACTACATGCAGTGACACTTTCACACTCGAGAGAATTTTACAAGGGAATACTGCAACATACCTCATGCGTTTTCCCAGCAGGAATTGTTATCTCTTTGTACTCGTCATTTCTGTCACCAAAACGGACAAGCAAGATTCAGTGTTAAAAAAATAGGTAAGATTCAATGTGGAGTGTGATCTGCATATAGTGAGCTATCCCAAAATAAGCAAAGGGAGGAGAAACAAACCTTGATCCTGAGGCACCTACTTCATCTGCTGATATGAAGAAAGGGGAATTTGCAAACACCTCACTAAGACCAGAAGAGGCGTTTAATTAGTTGATAAATCAAACAAAAATCATCAATATACTAGAAACGTGAATTAAAAGAAAAGTTTAAATAAGATTTACCCGATAAAAATAATGAACCTCTCAAACTCACAGGTATAAAGGTCGGCAGCTTCCTTCAAGATATATAATTGATCCGCTGTCCTGTTCCGGAACAACCACCACATGGTAAGTAAGAGAAAATTACTCCCTGCACTCCATTTATATTGTCCCATTTTGACTTTAATGCAAACACAGGTCAAACTTCGACCATTGATTCATCCAAATATATGTAGAGATAAAAAATATTATGTCACGTATAATATTTCAAAACAAATACTTTCATACTATCGTTTTTAAACGTTGTAATCATTATAGAGAGAAAATGTCGGTCAAAGTAACATAGAGACAATATAAATGGGATGAATGAGTACGCAAGACCTACAAAATAAAGGGTTTGGGGAAACAAATGGAAGCAAGGAACGAATATCTCACAATTTTTGTTCACCGACACGGGCCCAAAGTAAAAAGAGGAAAACCCGCATTGTAAGTACCATCTTCGTAAGGCTGTATAATGGTGGCCCATAACGCTGCCTTTGCTCTTCCATGGGCCTGTTGAGACAGAACTTTACAACTGAATTCAGGTTGCTTTATGGGACCTTCATATCCAATACTGCCATAAGCCAAAGGCAGTCATAACTCATAAGAAGTCCAAGAAATGGCATAGAAAACTACCACACCAACCCACTGAGCAGGGCAATTACAATGAAGGGTCTTGCCTCTCAATTTAAAAATTTTCTTGATGAAAAAATAGAAGAATATATCACCAGATAAATACAACTAAAATAAATGCAGTGCCAACAGCCAATCATGAAAACCAGGTAAAGACATTGGAGATGCCTCAAGCTCAAGGTAGATAATGAAGCCAAGGAAATAACTTTATCCCACATAACATCTAGCTTAAAAAAACCCTTAGATGACTTTTCATTCACATCCAATCACGTGTTTCATAAACAACCAATGCAACACGAAGGCAGCCGGACTAACTCAGCCACCGCAACCTCAAAAAGCGTACAAAAAAGAATTTAGCAAGCTCGCTAGTCGCTACAAAGAAAATGGTTTCTTTTCACGATTTCGAATAGAACATGTAACATTTTTCAGGAGAATTGCTTCAACTACTTTCTAATTCACAGCTTGTATTATGTCAATTCAAATTATTTCTAATTCACAGCTTGTATTATGTCAATTCAAATTATGTTTGGAATAAATTATTCATCCTTCCTTGAACCTCTAACCTTACTCTACCATAAGTACCACGTCAATTCAAACCATGTTTGGAATAAATTATTCACCCAACCTTGAACATTTGACCTTACCCTACCATAAGTAACACGCAAGCTGAATGCCAGATAGTCTCATTCCCCAATCTAAGTTGAAAAGTTAAACCCAAAAGTGAAGAGTTACAGAGAGACACGCAGCCCCATTTAAGTTGATCGTTGAAATTGGGTTATGAGGAGACACTAATCCAGTAATCCCCGATTTAAGTTGAAAGTGGAAACTGGAAAAAGCGAGTTATGAAGAGAAATTTAGCCCAATTGGGAAAGAACTCATTACAGATTGCAGGCTTAGAGCATCAGACTAATTGTCACCTTGTCCAACATATTTCAAAGACCACTACGGAACAAAAAACAATTTAAGCAGAGTCCATGACTGTCTTGACATAGTCATGCCATATTTAGTCTTACACTAAAAGTCACTTGCTAAACAAACCGGGAGGAAAAATATTTACAGCATGGAAGGGTAAGAAAGTAGAAGAGAATAAAAGAGCATACCCTTCATCATCATTTATCTGTCGAATAAAATCCAGCAGGACCTACGGAAGACAATAAATTATATGAAACGATCCAGTTAAAGTGAAATTTCTATGAAGCGTAACAAAACACTTGATCGACTTAGGCACAACAGCGTCAACTGAAGCAAGACAAGTGAACCTCATCACCTTCTCTTATGTCCATTTTTCGTTGTGGCTTACTGGATTTAGCTATAACGGCCTTGAAAACCCTATAGTTTCCTTGAGCACCGCAATCAATCGACACAAATCTAATATTCATCAACTAGTAGAGCACTTGTGCATGACATTGGCAGTTACATAAACTACAACTAATTTTTTTTCTCATCTCAACAAAAATCTAGAAGCCACTGGAAGTTTATATTCCCATCTTATACAAAATTCTCATGCTTTCACATCTCATATCATCAGTTATTAGCTCTCCCCTGACACAAGTCAGTCAGTCAGATAACACAAAGGCAGCCTCAGTATGCGCATTCCTCTAGGAAGCACGCCTTATCCAACCATTCAGAACCCTTGCCCAATTTTCTATAAAACTGGCCCCCTTGTAAAAGTCAAAACAGAGCTTATTTAACCAACCATCCCTATTCTCTCTCCTCCCTCTAGGTCCAAATCTTTGTGGCCAAAGTTAATGGTGTTTAATGAGTGAAAAGAAGAGAATATAACGTAATGACACCGAAGTGTAATCCATATAAAGAGGGCATCACTTGTAGCACTTGGCAGCTGGCAGCACCCTATACACCTTCTCAAAACACACAAGCTTAATGCCATATCAGAAATACGCTTTTCCTCCAAAATACCCCGCAAACCAACCACACAAATCTATAACCAAAGCCTATTTCATTCTCATCCTCTAAGCTATATAATGAACATTATGATTGGGCCGTGTTGAAGCAATTGAGGATAGAACACACAGAATTAGATATGAAAAATAAGTACTTGACTAAGGAGAATGAAGAGAGAGATTACATAATCATACCCACCTGTGGTACTCCTACTAGGTACTTAACAAGAGTCTTATATACACCTGCTGCAGATCCAAGTTGGGCCAACTGTCTCCGCCTGGAAGAGAAACATTCTCGTTCATTAACCTGTATATTTAACGTAATAAACAGGGAAAAAAAAAACAAAGGTTACCTTTCCATTTGCTGCCTCCACAGTAAAGCATATCGATCACGAATGCTACAACCAGATTTCACCAACGCATTAACTTCAGCCTGCTTACGAATCTCAGAGCGTTCTTTTTGTTGCCGAATCAAGGTACCCCGGAAGTCTTGAGGCATATAGCTCATGACTAAAGCATAAACCAACGAGAGATGCGTGAAAAGGGGAAAACAATAAGAAAAGTAAGGTATCTCAGAACAAATTTGAGCAGGCAAAAAAAAACTTGTGGTCAGCAACTCCGCATGGACACAAAAACAAGATCTTTGTCGGAACGGAAATAAATGTCAGTAAGTAACTATTTTTTTGGGACCCAACTAACATTCCTCATACTTGAAGTTCATCTCCATGCTAGCTATAGTCTGCTATACAATGGGATTAATTAACTGCAGTTTCGAACTTTTCACTAGTTCTTAAAATGATCTTCGTGCCTTATGCAAGTAAGGTAAATAACTTCCATCAATTGACAAAACAAATGTTTCCCACTTTATCAAATATTTGAGAGAAACATGTTTCACACTCTGTTAAATCACTCAACTGTCGAAAAGAAAAGAAAAGACCTAACCTGTACTGAACACAAAATCAGCATTTTTAGCTTGGAAATGCTGCAGTGTCTTCAAGCTCTTTTCAAATTTATCTTTCAGCTCGTCAAGAGCAGCAGCAAGTTCTGGATCGTCGATTGCTTGTTGCTGAAGCTGTATGAACAGAGCATATAACACGCAAAAAAAAAATTTAAATGAGATTTGAATCAACCATATGAATAATATAATTAACATCCTAATTCCACATAAAGTTATAGAACAACAAACAAACCAGTGAGATTATAGTATAATTTCTATAAGAGGCAAGCATAAGAATAAGAGCATTACCTTCGAAAATTACATACAAACTTATAGAACAACACATAAATTAGTAGGATTATAGTATATTCACCATGCAAAAAGGAATTTGTGCCCTGACATACCAATGTTATCAATCAGCTCAAATATTATGACATCCAGTAAATAATAAACCATTCCAATATGCATACAAAAGCCACGAAGTTGAGTGCAGCGACGAAATTATTGCCATAATATAAGGAATGAGGATAAGACATCCTTCAAGGGGTGAAGCACGAGGCCTTCCCGAGTGATCCATCAATATTATACAATACTACATTTCGTAAACAAGCTTTTGCAAACAAAATCCACGAAAATCGAGTCACATTGCCATGAATGGATCGACAACATTGTACAATATGGCCTCTAGCAGAAATACATGTGCATAAAAGTAAAAAGATGAAAGTTGAGTGTGGAAATTCAGTCATACCGTAGCTGGCCACTGTGACCTATCGAGCAAGTAAATGATCTCCTCGAGATTCTCACGATTCTTCCACATATTCTCATCAATCTTGTGCGGAGGTTCGCAATCTACTTCGTCTACCATAACCTTTTCATCTGCTCAAAAACAATTCACCATTACCGCCAAGGCGCCAATGCACTAACAATTACACAAATTAATTCATCACTACCGCCAATGCATTGATCTCCAACACAAACTACATTAGATTTTAAAAGAATCTTGCAAAAATAATACTCCGAGTTAGTAAAAACATAATTCATCACTACTGACAAATGATAATGCACTAAGAATTGGACAAATTATTTCACCATTACCGCCAATGCTCGAACAATCGACGAATTAATCCATCACTACGCCAATGCACAGAAGAGCATTAATTAAAAACCAAAAGAAACTAATAACTCCAAAAATCTTGAAAAATAATACGGAGTACTTCGAATCAGTAGGAACATAATTCATCAGCTCATCACTACTGCTAATGCACTAACAATTGGACAAATTAATTCATCATTAACGTCAATGTACATCGAAAACATCGATAAAAAACAAATTAATACTCCGAATTAGTAGTAAAAACACTACCACGATTCCGCGAATACGCTAACTATTAGACGAATGAATTCATCACTAACGCCAATGCACACGAAGAACATGGATTGAAAACAAAAATAGGACAAATTAAAACTCCGAATTACTATTAATTCATCACTATCGCGAATGCACTAACAATTAGACTAATTAATCAACACTAACGCAAATCCAAAGGAAAAAGATTAATCAAAAACAAACTAATACTCCGAATTAGTAAGAACTGAGGTCATCACTACCGCGAATACACTAACAATTAGGCAAATGAAATCATCACTAACGCCAATTACACACAAACAGCATAATCAAATTCAAGCAAAAATCATATTCAAAATTAGCAAAAAAAAAAAAAAAAACCTTGAGTGAGAGACGATTGAGAGCAGAAATCAGAGATTAAGTCGCGAAGTTGAGAAGAAATGGCGGCGACATCATCGGAGAGAGGAACAAGAGGATATTTATCATAGTAAGAAGATAAATAAGCTCTAGTAATTGGAACTAAACCTTCAGTAGACGCCATTAAAATGAGTAGAGCAAGGTGGGTGCGGTGGTTGCGACGGCGGAGAGAGAGAAGTGTATGACGGTGGATTGTAAATGTGGAAAAGTAACAGAAATGATGTGGACCTGTAGAGATAGAGACTGATTGTGGGTTTTGGCCTTTGGGGTTTGATTGTTTTTTTTTTGACAAAATGGGGTTTGATTGTTTTACAAGGATGTTTATTGAATATCGTATATGCTCTTTGTTGTACCTAATTGTCCAAAAACCTTCTCTCTCTCTCTCTCTACTACTACCCTTTCTTGTTGCTTGTTTGCTACCCGTACGAGTCAAGATCATGTGTCTCATTCTGGACTGATTTTATTTGTAAATCGTCTTGCTTGTGACGCCACTATCCGTCACAAGCTAAAGACGGATAGTGCCTCTTTTACAATATTATAAGTGGGAGGGCAACTGAGGTGATCCATTTAATTTCCACTTGATTTGCTACTTGCATATTGTGAGAAAACACTATCCGTCTCTAGCTTGTGACGGATAATATCCGTCTTCAATAAGAATTTGTATTTTATTTGTCTACGTCATGTATTGAATTTTAATTTACTTGTTAGAATTGGTCTATGTAGGTCTAGGTTTAGAGGTGTCTTCGGTGAACGGGTTTGAGCGGATGACGGAGTGTGCCAGGGCAGGGAAGAGGCTATGAGGGAGATGAGGTAAAAGGAATAAGGAATGTGTGGGATTTATAATGGATTGTTGGGTGATATGGGAAAGAAGCAAGGTCGGTCATGGTGGTCCGGGAGGAAACTCATAAATATTGTCGCCTTCCAGAATCACTAAAGTAATTCATAGGATTTACCCGTCCAATGAAGCCAGCCCATTCCGCCTACAAAAAAAGGGCATGGACAATACATTTAAATTTTTTTATAAAGGCCCAACTCAATAACCCAACCCACACCCGCTTGTTCGTGAGCCAAAGATTTAACATAAGCCCAATCCATGTCTAGCCCAATTGGTTTGAGACAATTTCCTTTTCTTTTGTGTGTAGGAACTATAATAGGTGACTCATGAGCACGTCCATAGTAATCCTCGATTAGTTGGTAAGCGTACATTAATGGTCTGAGTCGTTGCTGTCACAAAACATTGTGTCTTTAGCTAACCTGGATTTGATTAATATTTATACTCTGTATACATAAGCCACTATATGAGATTTAAAAAAAAAAAAAAAAAAAAACATAAGAATTTTATATGTCAGTAAAATTTTGGGAAAAAACTCATTCATTCAATCTCCATCCCCTCCCCCTTCTCCCTCGAGGTGGCCAACAGCCCTAGCTGCCTTGAGCCTGCCCATCAAAAGGGGCGAGTTAGGCTCCCTTATAACTAGCACATGCTCGACCCCAATAGTTTTTTTATTTGTTTATATTTTTTAAAGGGTTTGGGACTCTGGGCGGGTTAGGCTGAGAGACTTTAGCCCCGGGCTCGGCCTAGTTGAAGGCGGGCCGTTGCAAATGGGCTGATGTGACATTGTTGGCCTGAGCTGGTTTGATCTGCCACATTGACAAACTCTACTTCTCTTTTCTTTATTTTTTCCCTTCACAGTTCACCCCCTCGCCTCTATTTCCCTTATTTTGTGTCTAAATCTGAGTATAAACTTTATTAAGCAAACCGAAATTTCAAGTAAGTGTTAATCTTGAAAAGTTCATTGTTCAAATGTACAAGTTTCTTGGACCGAAACCTCATTTCTCATCTTATAAAAATGGAATACATAAACAAAATAAGAAAAAGAAACTAGGTTGATCCAAACATTTGGTCAAGTAGAATGACCAAAGCCATGGCCAAGGAAGAATCAATATCCCCAGGACGTAGAATAACAAGCTTAAACACATCTCCACCTAAAGCCACACCATTTGGTCCTTCTTTTCTCTTTATCTCAGCAACACATTGTCTCTTGTTATTATACATCATTACACTTCGTTGAGCATATGATCCTTCAATATGGTACCATATCGACTCGTCGCGCTTGTTCTTCGCCTTTGAAGCTTTGCTTGAACCTGGGACTAATTGCACTTGAGCTAAGCTCATGGTTTTGGCATTAACCAAAAAATTACCTTGCTTTTGCACCAAGTATTTTGGGTTTACTGTCGATTCGCCTTCGTAAATTTCCCAGTTATCTCCCCAACTTAACCTCTGAACAATCCACAAACCATTTGTATTAGCCTTTCATTTCAGTTTCGTTTTTATGTAAAGCTAGTTTAGAAGATAAAGTCGTGACGTTATATTCTTGTACTTGTCATTCATAACATGGGTTCAACTCATTTCCCCTCAACATCAAAAACCGTCCTCGTGACTTTTCTAATACCATAAAAATCTAATTTGCTTTCATATATCGTTCAAATTAAATTACATCGCGAATAAGAAAATTCTTACAAGGTTAAGATTATTTTTATCACAAAATCGATAATTTTATGACTATCTATCGGAAATATCTTCAAGATCCGCTACTACTCAAAAATATAACAAGGTCGTATCGTCTACAAAAAAAAAGAGTAGGAAGATATATATAGGTACGTACCTTACGACGAATAGTTAGAAGAGCTTTGCCATGACCATCCATAAGAACGATCTCTCCTCTATTGGCAGCAACATAACAATCGACTCGAAACACAATATTTCCGTTTCCATCAAATACCGTAAAACCCTTACAATTAAGTAGCAATGACTTCCTCCATACCGTTAGCGGAACAACACCACCACCCTTTCCGGTAGAACTCGTACATTCGCAGGCACTTAAATCTGAAGCGATACTTGTTTTAAAACTCGCATTTGGATGTACCTTGTTAGTCATTCTTGGAATATTTACAACACAGAGTTAGATAATACAACTTTAAAACCTGATCAGGTTATGAAGGCGTTTTTTTAATGTATTTCAATGAAAATTTATCGAATTTTCAAGTTTGTGATCGAGATCACGACCTCTCCTTGCCCTTCTCCGTTTAATAGCAAAAAAAAAAAAAGGGTTGGGAAATGAGGTGATTTCTGAAGCAAAATGTGTTGGCTATATGTACGCAATTGAGATAGAGGCTAGGTGTGCACAAATGCGCGTGTATTGACTGACTGTTAAGTTTAAGCGTCTAGAAAGCAATGTGTGTAGTTGACATATATATACACATTCTTACTTTATTCATGCACTAGGGAATTGGTGGAAATCATGGTCCCTTGACAATGATGGAGATAGGGAGTACAATATAATGGAATAAACCGTCTTGTTTTTATGTCTTTAATGAGAATTTGTGATAATGAAAATGTGATGAAGTAATATTCAATTAGTTATCGTGTGTGATTGTTATATGTATACATGATCATTTTATGATAAATGTTGGCATTTTATGTTAAAATATGATATGATCACTTTTAAAAAGTATTTAGCATAAAATGATCATTTTTTATTTAGTCGAATTGTACAGGTCTAAAACAATAGTTTGTGATATGAAGGCAAGAATATTAGCTATGTTTATGGAACTCAAAAGAATTGATAAAGTCTAGGAAAGTATACTTTTTAGAATTTTATTTATAGTTGTTCACTACTTATCACTCGTCATTTTACATAAATAAAGTATTCCATAATACTTTTGTGTCCCGAGTTGTTTATTTGTATATATTCTTTAGAATTATCTAGATTATTTGTTTAACTTTTTATTTGCAGAATATTTTTAATGTATAAATCGGTCATTAGCTTGTAGATTTAGTCTATTTTTCATATGACGTTATCATATTCTTTATTTTTATGGAAAAATAAATATAAATAAATAATTGAAATAGAGTAATTTTATAGAATGTCAAACAAAAAAAAGGAGAATATGCTAGTTGGGTGGTGGAGTGTCCTCATCCAATAGCCTGATAGCCATTGTGTTTGAAGATTAGTTCTTATTAATTAATTAAGGATTGAGGGTTGATTTATTGACAATTAAAGAAAAAAACAAATTTGTAGTTTTATAAATTGCGAAAATTATAGGAGTATATTTTTGACAATACAAAGTTATCATGTTTAATTAACCATTTATCTTATTTAATTTTTTGGTGATATTTTAATTTAATCTTATTGAAGTGCGACAATCTTGTGAAAATACAAATTTGTACCCGTGTATATTCGGGTAATAAAATAAATGATATTGCTTAATGAAATGAAATCTTAGGTATTATCAATTTTTATCACGGATATACACACACATAAACTACTTCGTATTTGTCGTCTCATTATTTGTGCAACTGAATATTTTTGTAAGCTTAATAAAGGTAAAACAAAGGTTGACAATAATAATTAAAACTTCAAATAAAATGTACAATCTAACTATCCTGAAAATAATACTTTTATTTTTGTTTAAAGGAAGCCATATGACTGATATGAGTGAATATGATGCTCACGGAGTTTAAACTAAAGTTATAAGTACTACTTTCGTAATTTTACCAACTAAACTATGGAATAACTACCCGAAAATAATAATTTAATGTTTCAAAAAGGGTAAGCATACAAGTATACAACCACTACATCAACAATTAATAGATGTATAGTTGTAAACTAGACTACTAGTGAATATATGCTAGTGCTTTTGCTTTGCATCTTCTAAAACATTGCAAGCTAAGCTAAACTACGTGCCTACGTCCATGGTGGACTACATAAATAATCTAATTAATCAGAAATAGATCCTTTTTATTTTCTCTTACAATCTATTTGAATAATAATTTCTTCTTTCACTCTCATTTTTCCGTTATTTTTATACGTAAAAAATTGTTAACATTATTAAAATGTGATCCGGACCATCAATATAAACTTGTCTTTCCATTTTTTCGAAAAAATGGAGTCCAATTAATTAATCCTAAGACAATGACATAATAATCTATCATGTAGATAGACAATAGTGACAATATAGTTTGGTAGGTGGATTATGATAATATAAAATGTAAAAATGTTGTGGCTCAAATTTAATTAGCGGTCCAAGTGGGCCTAACCACCATAGTGGAAGGATGATTAGTGGACTAACCTCTCGATTCAGATATTTATGTGGTCTACTTTTAATGATTTACTATTATATCTTATCTAATTGGTCAGGCCGGTTAATGTTGAGTTGTTTCTTAACCCAACTTTTTACATTTTCTTCGACGCATTTCAACTACTTGTTTCATCACAAATTGACCAATTCTAGCATAATCATACATAAAAAACAGTGATAGGTCTAGGAAAAATAATCTATTGCAATAACCAGTATTCTGTGAGATTAATATAAGGTGTGGATTGAAGTAGACGTGGCCAGGGTTTTAAATAGCGGTATCGGTCGCAATCG
>JAOWBH010188023.1:0-16985 GCA_028566215.1 Silene coronaria
TGGAGTTTTGAAACACTACCTCGGGCAACCGAGATGGTAGCGCCCTTGATTACCTCGGCTGGGTAATTGGGGGTGTTACACACTTCGTTCTATTGTCTCGCGGTTTTGGTGGGGTGCCACTAATGGGAAGAGGAAGATTTCTTGGGCTGCGTGGAAGAGGTTGTGTGAGCCTAAGTGTTATGGAGGGCTTGGCTTTCGTGATATTCACAAGTTTAATATGGCTCTATTAGGAAAGCAAGCTTGGCGTCTGATTGCAAACCGCAACTGTCTTATGGCTCGTGTCTTGTTAGGAAAGTATTGCCCAAATGGGTCGTTCATGGGGGCGGAGCTTGGCCACAATCCGAGTTATACTTGGCCGGGGATTTGGGAGGCTATGGAGGTTATTCTCAAAGGGGAACGAAGACAGATTGGGGACGGATTGAGTACACGAGTGCAGAAGGACATGTGGATACCGATGACTCAATCTAGGCGGGTCATCTCGCCAAGAAGGGAGGCTAATGCGGATATGGTGGTTGCGGAGTTATTTAATAGTAGTGGTGGTGGATGGAATACGCAGTTGCTGTGACATCTATTTTTACCTTTTTGAACAGGAGCGCATTTAGAATATTCGAATTAGTGATTTGTGGTCGAGGGATATATGGTGCTGGATCTTGAAAGAGATGGATGCTACTCGGTCAGGTCTGCGTATCGGCTTATTGCGGAGGATGCGTTGGAAGTTATTTCTGCTTCGTCTAGGAAGGAGGAAAGGTGGATATGGAATAAGATTTGGAGCACTTCGGTGTTGCCTCGCATTAAAGTTTTTATGTGGCAGTTTTGCAATGAAGCTCTTGCAACTAAGAGCAATATTTTAAGACGGATGCAGGGTACGGACGGTTATTGCCCGCTCTATCTCAGTGAGGATGAGACCCATCTCCATATGGCACGGGACTGCCGTGGGTTTGGGGGTTTGTGGGACGGTTTGGAGTGGGGGGATGTGGTGGAGGGGCGGGTTGGAGAAGTGAATAAGTTGGTTAATGAGGTGATGAAGCATTTGCATACCAGAAAGGTGGTTACTTTTATAGTGGGATGTTGGACGCTCTGGGAGCGACGAAATAAGTAGGTTTTTGAGGAGGAATTTAGGGATCTCGGTATGGTGATGCAAAGGGTAGAAGAGCTCAAGCAAGAGATGGAAATGGGTGATGGGGAGGTAAGGGAGTTTGGGGCGAATCGTCAGCAAGGGGAGGTGCAGTCGGAGAGATGGGCTAGACCACCTGAGGGGTCGGTTAAAATTAATGTAGATGCGTGTGCCAGAGAGGAAACGAGGATTGGGTTAGGGTTTGTGTGTCGAGATGTGGATGGAGAATTGGTGTGGGGCGTGACGGTCCAAAGGAGTCAGGTACTGGAGCCGAGAGAAGCTGAGGGGGAAGCATTGTTATTAGGTTTGAAAGAAGCACAGAGACGAGGCCATAGAAATGTCATCCTGGAGAGTGATTGTCAAGTTCTTATCAATGCAGTAAAGCAAGGAGCAAAAGGTCGTAGTAGCTTTCATCTTATCATTGACGATATTATTGCTTATAGTAATTCTTTTACTTCTGTTAAGTGGTCTTTTGCTAGGAGATACTTAAATAAGGTTACTCATGAACTGGCTCGGTTAGATCCTTGGCTTATTGGTAGCCGAGCTTGGGTAAATGGTTTCCCTATGAACATTGTAACAGCTGCTTCTAACGATTTAATAGGCAATTCTTAACCTCGAATAGAGGTTTTTGATCAAAAAAAAAGACCAAAATATAGTTCTGCTAAATTCTACTTGAACAAAGACATTTTTGGCCACAAAAAAAACATTTTTCATTTCAATAAAAAATATTTCTACTTACACTAAAAGCAAATAAATAAAAAGTATCATTATCCCCTAATAAGAAAAAAAAAATTTAAGGACATACATTAGGAACACTTAAAACGAAGTTCAACAATGAATATTTCATTAGCAAAATGAAAACTTAAGTATATAGTCCAAATTTCGACTAATTATTTTTTATACGAATATCCTAAGAACACATATTAAAAAAAACCGTAAAGAAAGAAAGCATAACGGTAAGATTGTCTCATTATAACATCAACCCATATAATCATAAGATTTGATAATTAGTCATCTAATCACATGGAATATTAGGTAGATTATAATACCAACATATATATAATATTATATCATAATTGTACTAGAAATTTGCAATAACAGTTGTTTTTTGTCTGCATAAGAAGTGAAAGTAGCTTGTGTACCTCGTGGGAAAACAAAGAGTTAGTCCGTACATTGAAAATTTGAGTAACAAAAAAATGGCAACGGCAAAGGAAATCATCAAGTACATTGCATATGCCATATTATTCCTTCCTGTATTTGGCTTTCTTCTTATTCTTGGAGCTTTCAAAAGTATGTTTTTTACTTTACAAATTGTTGTTTAAGACGGAAGTATCGGTTTTATAGTTAAAACTGGTTGAGTACTAATGCGGGCATGCTGCTAGTATCTGCTTTTCTGCTGCTACTGATCAATCTGCTGCTTTGATTGTATTTACATTGATTGATTAATCAAGTTACCAACTTTTGCTGTTTTACAGTTGCATTCATTGGTCCTTATGTGTGTTTACTGATTGCTTTTGGTGATATTGCTATTCTTATTGGATTATGGCCTTGCCATCTTTTTTACAGCATTTACTGCATTATCAGGTAACAATTTTATTACCCATGTTGATTAGTTTATGAATCTAGTTGTTTTTGACTGAAAGATCTCAACTTTTTAGTGGTGCTCGATTGATTTGAATTGGGTTGTTTGATTTGTGGGGAAATGGAAGTTACCCTTGTTTGAGAAAAGAAAATTCAGGGTGGGTTTACATTCACGGCTATTCTTGCTTGTGACAAAAAGGTACTTGTTGACACCTCACAACCGCTTTCCCTTTTTATCATTATTTAAACCGGTTGTGAGAAGCTTATGACGTCTCACAAATGAGAATTTGTGTTTCATTTGTGGGAGGTACTTTTTATAATTGGGGATTGTGGATTTGTGGATGATCAAGAAGTTGAGAATCACATTATATTGACTAGATAAAAGTATGAGAGTTCGGACGATAGAGAGAATTGGGTTGTTTGATTTATGAAAAAGGCAGTCAACCTTGTCTGAGAAAAGAAAATTCATGGTGGGATTTTGTGTCTGGGTGGTATTGGGGATTTTGGAGGACCAAGAATCACATCACATTGACTAGATATAGATATGAGAGTTTGGATGATAAAATTTGGTTAGAAGATGGTCCTTATGAAATCGATCAACATGTATGTTTGGATATCACCCACATGAATGAAAAGCGGTCTTTTTTCTAAGGCAGTTCAGGGTAGCCGACCCAAATGATTTTGGGACTAAGATTTGCTATTGTTGTTTCAGAACCAAGAAGTTTGGGCCACTTATGAAATGCCTGTTAGTGATACTATCTCCCATACCTATTTTGGTGTGGACGGTGGTTGGGGTGGTAGGAACTGTGGCAATGGCAGTTTATTATGCCGTCTTTTGGCCGGTTATGGAAACATTCAAGGCGATTAGCAGGGAAAGCTCGTCAATTCCTATCAGGTTTCTCAGATGTTTCACGGTACTTGTTTGACTTATAAAGCTCAGAATATGAAGTTGGTAATCTGTAGTCATAGTATCCTCTTTTATGATATTGATCAATGAATCCAAATTGCTGAAAATCTGGAGACTTATGCCTGTTAGACTTCTTGATTTTAGGATGGTACCTTGAGCAACCTTTGGGGAGCATTTACCATTGTACGAGATTTCGCAGATTTCTCCTTTCATTCATATTTCTCTGTCATGAATGGTCTGCTCGAGTCAAACGGAGAGGATCCCATTGAACTGAAGTATGTCTCTTCCTTTTAATGAGCCTTGAATGTTAAAACTTTTGGGGAGTTACATCGATTTGGTCTAGCACGAACGTAGCACGACTGGATGTGAACTCTAGTACACGTACTGAATCAGCTGCAATTTAAGCAATTGTGCTATACTGCTATGCAACCAATGTAAATTTTAAGATGCGTGTGCAAAAGGCCAGGAAAATAAACACATATAATTCAACACTTTTCCTAATGAATGATAATCCTCTGATTTCTTGTTGCTAGAAGACTTAAAAACTTCTTGTCGTGTGCAGGGTTTTGCAAATTCCGGGCTGCATCTTGTGCACAATTCTTGGAGTTCTGACTGATGTGATTTTTATTCCCCTGATAACAATTTACAAAGCCCCGATATTGCTTATCAAAGGATGGCATCGGCTGCTGCAAGATCTTATAGGGAGAGAGGGACCATTTCTTGAAACTGTTTGTGTCCCCTTTGCGGGTCTTTTAGTGTTGCTGTGGCCAGTTGGTGTTGTTCTAGCGGTCGTTGGTGGAATTCTTTCCAGCCTTGGATTCGGGTGCTACGCTGCTGTTGTTGCATATCAGGTATTCTTGTTTGGTGAGAATGATTCAAGAAATGGATGAAATGAAGGGATGAAAGGAAGTGCTTATGTTCTTGAAAATATGCTTTTTGTTGATTCTTGTGTTTCTGGTCTTACGCATAGGAAGAGTCTGCTAAGAAAGGATTGCTGTATGTCGTAGCTTCAGTATCTATTTTTGATGAGTACACCAACGACCTCATATATCTGAGAGAAGGTTCTTGCTTTCCCAGGTATTCGTTGCCTATTCAGATGTCTTGTATACATTGCTTTCACATATTATGGGCATTGTGGACTGAATTATCTTTCGCAATTTGATTACACTTTATGTGGCTGCATGCCTGCACACACTAGCGTGCAATGTTGTGACCATTATCCATTTGGTCTGGCAGACCTAAGTATCGAGAGGAAGTGAATGTCAGTTCTTTGCTCCCAGTGAGAGGATTGCATGAACGATTCCACACCGCTTACATGGAGCCATATCAGAGGACATATTCAGAAAAGAAGAAAGCACTCAATGCTATGCTGGTATGTAGTGGATGTGAATTTCAGACCCGGTGAAGAATACTATATTCCCCCTCCCTCAAATCAATTAGAAGGAAAATAGAATAAGAAAAAAAGGCTATAAAACTATAAAAGTGGAATAATATCTGACACTACGCATTGATCAGATATGGGACAATTTTTTTAAAGGGTGCAAAAATGTTGGAAAAGAGCTTCTCAGAAAGGGTGCCATCACGACTAGTGACCTAGATGCTTGGCAACAGAATAAGAACAATAAGATAGTCAACGTAGGAATTCCCGCTTGTGTATTCCTGGAGTGCTTCCTTAGCTCTATTAAGAGCGAGTCATCAGGATTTCTTTTGAGTAAGAGACTGGAGCTTTCACTCATATCTCTGTAAATATTTTTCAAACTCTTGCCTTCTCATTAATCCTGACCCATATTCCACTGCCTTTTCAGGTAATAACGTTGAGTTAACGAGCCTGAACAGGCCAGAAGGCAGGGTTTTTGATTGGTTATTTGAGCCCATGAGCGTCATGAAAGAACAGCTGAAAAGCTTGAAATTGGAGGAGTCTGAAGAGTTATACCTCCAAAAACTGTGTCTCTATAGCGGCGATACAGCCAGAATGGACTCTTGGGACAATGGTGGCGTCCCTCCACAAGAAGAGATCAGGAGGGCTCAATTGGAGGGTATCAGTAGGAGGTAACCACCAATCCGCACTCTTAAATCTCTGCACATACTCTAAATAAGCTCAGTTGGTTTAACTTGTCTATGTCGTGTTCAACAAAATTTCAGACTGCAGGGCTTTTGTTTAACTCTCTCAAGACTGCCCACATCTCGCCGAAGATTCATCCATATTGTAAAGGAGATTGTTAGGGAATCAAATCAAATACCATAGTCTGCTGGAGCAGTAGTATGAGATCTCTCTAATATGGATTCTTGTAAGGGCTTTCCCTTTTTTTAGTCCCTTACTCATTTAAACATCATCTTATAAATACTGTCCCTGAGAGGACTGTGTCTAGTATTTGGTTGTCTGTATGTCCCTTGTTTTGATTTTTTTTGTACTGGAGAAGCTGTTTTAGGATTGAGTTTAAAAACTAGCACAAACTGGAAAATCTTGACGATTTTCCTCACAAGCTTTTGAAGCATATAAGCTAGTTGAACCCTCTATTAAAAGGGGGTTGTTATCTCGAATTGCAGAACGACTCATTGTAACGGTAAAGTCGGTGCAGAAAATTTTGAATTATTTCATCAGCTCTGTTTCTAATGCAGTATAAAAATAGGTAAAAGAAATCCTGGATTGAGAACATATTGAGGGAAATTCTGTATGCTAATGTAATTGCAGGTAACTTTTCTGAATAGTAGAGTGCTCTTTGATCCAGTATATGAAGACATGGAAGCCGGAAACTGGGTATGTAACCTTGGTGTAAGAAGCCTTCGTTAACCAAAAGAAGTAAATATTGAAGTGCTTGCTATCTGGAAATCTCTTGTACATCAAGTGAATTGCATGCACTGATCACAGGCCATTGTTAACACTGGTGTTATATTGAAGAAGCAAGCATGCACGACGATCCAATGAGCAAGTATCTAGCTGAACTGCAGATTTTGTTGTTATACGACATACGTAAAGTGATCAATATAAACCAGGCACAAAATGGCCCTTTCAGGTAATAATATCTGATGATGTTAATATACTGAATGACGAGGGTTAACCAGGCACGAAATTCCCAACAAGAGTTGCTGTTTGTAGTTGAACTTGTTTTGCTGGTTTACGAGTTTCCCAAGCTAATAGGGATCGCTTGTGTGTTTGATTACATAATTAAACCTTAAAAACATGCTGCATACCAAAAGGCATCGGAAACTGGGAAGCTAAGGTCTTGTTCTTCAGGACTAATATCTATCTAAACTATACTAAACTGAATTACTGAAGCCGTGGTAGCAAACCCAAGTCCTACATTGTAAAATTAGAAGAGTCTTGTCTAGTTTATAGGGACCCACTACTTCATTATGAGGCCGTTTGAGAAGGAGTCTAAAAACAAAATTGGTGTAGGCTTTGACTATATCATTTGTACTAAAATTATTAAGTTTAAAAGAACAAGATAACACTATTGTCGGTGTTATGACTTAACTATAGGCGAAAATCAGCGGCTCATGGCCATGGGATAGTTGTATATTGTACTGTAACAATTCTTTATTCTTCCATCTTGATCTCTTTTTCGCTGTACAACCGATAGAAAAAGATGTAAATCAGCGGCCACTGCTTTACCGGCTTAGTGCATGGGATACCGCCCACTGAACCACCAAACAGCTGACTTGATTGTGAGTAACATCCTTTATTATAAATAAGCAGCTGCTTTCAATCACATTTATACCAAACAGGCAAACATCAATACACCATTACCAAGTTACATTTCTTTCTTATTCCATCATTTTTCTTTGATATTCTTGCCAAAATGCAACAACAGCCTCAACCCGAACCCATCTCCTCACTGTCCAACTCCAACTCCCCCACTTCCAGCACGGCTCAAATTAAATCGAGTCAGCCTATCTGGGCAAGGGTCTTCCATGTCAAGATGCCGCCTACCTTGTATTCCGATTCCACTTTAACTATGCTTCTCGACTGTCTAAGCGCTTGATTTGTCGATGCTCCCATTTTCTGAGTCCACTATCTTTCCTAAATTAAGACTGTAATCTAATCGCTTTTCATGTCAAATATGTAACCGTCAAAGTATGATGGTAAATCTACAAGATAAATTAGGTTTGAATTGTGTTTTTGTCCATGATGTTTTTTGCTTAATTTTACTTACTAAAAAAAAGAGTAGAGTAGAAGATAGTAACCCTTCCCTTGTACACTTTTCTTTTTGCAAGTCCAACGTGGCTCTAGACGTCGATTCTTATCTAAAAATATCTAAGTTGGTCTCGAATCAAATCGGTCCAACTGGATACACATTATTAAGCCAATAAAACAGTATGTAAATGAAGAAATAGAGAAAGGAAGAAAGAAAAAGGAGGGACGGAAGTGGGATCATTCGTCACATGTTGTACATGGTTTTTGTATTACAACAAGTTGCGCAATTTGTGTTTCGTGAAATGGGTCCTTCCTTGAATTAATATGCAATTTACATTTACTAGTACGTGCGATGAAAGAAAGAATGCTAAATTGTCTTCACTATTCACGCCGTGTTTTGCTTCAATCAGGAACCTTCCTCGAACCCATGCCCGCTCGTTATGTGCACTCCTAAGTCCTACCTTATCCCGCGTTAATATTCTTAATTTAAGCGCATTTATTTTATTATCAAAACGAATTTAAACACCATCGCTTAATACTAGTTGGGACAAAATTTTACTAGTCTAAACAGTTTCTTATTTAAAACAAATGTAATTGTCTTAATTTTTCACTAATGCTTATCTAAAATAGAATTATAATTGATAAACCAAAATGGCTTACTAAAGTGGTTGCCTTTTTGGTCTTATGAACTAGTCGTCCTTCGATGTAGTTCTTGACGCAATTTACATCTTTATTTCGAAACAGCCTCTTTGTGTTACTAACACAAGGGTAGGGTTGCATACATCCAAGTTCCAACCACCTTATTCCACAATTGACGAGAATTATTAAGGCATCAGGGTAATGTTGTTGCTATTGAAGCGTACTACTATTTTTATTGTGATTTATACTTGTTTTACCATCTGTATTATCATTTTAATTTTAAATTATAAATGCCTTTTAATAACTTTTATGTAAAACTGTGAAATAGCAACCGGCTCTATGCAATATCATGCATGTTGCCAAACACAAATTTTCATCTGTGACGGCATTATTTCTCACAAGCCTTTGCCCTCTCACAAGTAGTAAGTAGGAGGGTAAGTGGGATGGGGCTGTGAGAGGTCACAAGATTGTGACCGTCACAAACAAGATCGTTTAGTTTTTAAAAAAGATCTATGTAAAAGTCATACCCTCATGCAAGAAGGTTGGTGATCAATCCTTGTAAGTTGTAACTAGGGAAGTTCAAACACAAAACAAAGGGTAAGGACAAAGAAAAGTTGCAAATAATGTGGCGTGTAGGGACATTTCTATGAATTGTATCTCAATTATTACAAGTCCATAACACCATAACGTGGAATATCCTAATACCTATCCCTTTTTGACACCTTTTGATATTTATCTTAATTCCATTATATATACTCTTCTTTTTCCTTTTCATTTTTCATCCCCCAATCAAATTAAATACAAGTCATAAACAAGCATTAGAAAGAAAAAAGAAAAAAAAAAAAGGAAAAATATTTGGGAAATTGTTGGAACAAAAAATAATTAGTGAATAAAAAATGGGAGGAAGATGGGTAGAAGAGCTTACAAAAATGACCAAAATGCCCTTGTTTGCAAAACCTAAAGTTGAGCCAAATGCTAAGAAAGAGTGTGAGGGTAGTGATATTGTATCAAACAAAGAAGGGAAGAAAGAAAAGGAGGGTTGTGATAAGGAGATATGTACGCTTTCGGAATCGACTATGTGTTTGCTCCTCGATCGCTTTGTTCCGTGTTGATGATGACCGAAAAACTGTTAAAGTTTATGTATGGAATTGTACTTATATATGATGGTGGTAGTAAACTAGTAGTAGTATTTCCAATCAGTACATGTATATACAACTTCTGTAATGCTGTTTGCTGTAATTGTATGTCAATCTATATGATCGTATTATCAGTAGAATTTCCAAGTATTTGTAATTCAATTGTATCGGCACCCTATTTAACATACAACTTCATTTAATTTGAGTACCGTGTTAAAACTGGCTTATTTATTTGCAGGCGAGATAATTCAGGTCTAAGACATGTAACATGAACACTTTCATATATTAGGACGTGACTCCATGATCATACATGTCATATATTAGTATATTACTCCTTTGTTCTACTATTACAAAGCTCATGATAAAAATGTATGTCAGTCACACCATGTAACGGTTAGGGTTCAATACACTACTATTGACAATTAGATTTAGTAAGTGGGGAGGTGCTAAAGGAATTCAGGTTAGCGACGACAGCTATCGTCTAGGACCCTCGAACTCTAAGGCTTCAATCCTTAGGGTTTCGAATTGCCCCTTTAATAGTCCATTAAGAGGAGAGCAGTAACATGGAAATATGATCAATTTGTTGTTTTCGAGTTTGGACCAGCATGGTTCAAGAGTTCACCATACCTTTGGAGGCATAAAAATAAGCATATCGATTATAAATTGAATCTTTGGTTTCAAATTCATACAATTATTAATAATCACTCATGGATTTGTAAAAGTAAAGGACCAACCACCACAACTTTGATTTGATTCCGCTCGTAAAAGCTGCTACTTATTTTTCTACCGTCTATAACTAACTACTCCGTATTAGAGACTTACGAGATACCTACGCACTTAGAGACCTAGATATCGGGTCAAGTGTATTGGGCCGGTACGGGCCGGATTATTTTCGAGTTTCACATAACTCGGGTCAAATCGAGTTGGTTGGGCTAATAAGGGTTGGTGTCATAAACGAGTTAGTTCTTATCATGTTACTTAGGATAATGGAACATGTGAAACAATAAACATTCAGATCGGGTCATTTTGATCTGATAAATCTCGAGTAGACCTGGACACAAGTATGGGCTAAGACGGCCCACACATCCGGTTCAAGAAATTGTCGTCCCGTTGGCCGACCAACCCCCTCACATAACATGGGCCGATCCCGGGTTGTGTATCTTCCGGTCCGGCCTGCAAAACCCCAGCACACGCCCCCAGCTAGAGGTGGCAATCGAGTCACTCGAGTCGGTTACGAGTCGGGTCATATCGCGTTCGGATTGTGTTGAATCGGTGACGGGTTCGGTTCGGTTCGGTTCATGTCGGGTCATCTTCGGGTCGGGTTATCAGTCGGTGGCGAGTCGGGTCGGGTCGTTAACGAGTCAGTATCAGGTTAGGTTATTAGCATATAATTTCTCTCATTTATTTAGTTTTAGATGGGTAACTTTATGTTTAAAACATCATGTAAGTGTATTAATTATAGTTTTTAGTGAAAAAAATTAAGATTAATGTCAATTTGGTCTTACTTACATCATTATTAAGCTAATTCATTATCGGATTATCTATCGGGTTGAGTCAATATCGGGTCACGGGTCAGATCGGATCAGGTCGGGTCGGGTTCGGGTTGGAAAAAATAAGGATGTTATCGGTTAGCGGGTCGATTTCGGGTTGTATTGAGTTGGGTTTCGAGCGGGTCAGCTTTTGCCAGCCCACATGGCCCGCTGACCCAGATCGTTCTAATGTCACTTGGGCTGGTTCAGGGCCATAAAACCTCCATTCTGGCCCGCTCCAGCCCGTACACACCTAGCTCGTAGTGTGGGCTCAGGCACCCCATCCTTCCCCACCCCGTGATGAACCGGCCCAGGTATAATCTCGAGTACTAAGTTTGGGTGTGGGTTGGGTATGGGTCGGGTCATCTGGGTTGGATTAATTGGGCCAGGTCAAGGCGCTAAGCAGTCAATCTCGACAACTGCAAGCAAATATCCAAATCAACGAGGGTAAGTTAAGACAGTCCTCCATATCGTAGCAAAACAATCCAGCTAGCCCAGCCCAATTCCATCACTCGCTACGCCTACACATGGCAAATGCCAAGGTCGGAAAAGAGCAGAATCATTTTGGACTCAACAATTTGTCCAACTTGGTTATTTTGGGTCAATATTTTGCTTTAACTAGGTCATTTGGGGTCTATCATGTCACTTCGGATCTCCGGGTCAAGTTTAGTCCCACTTTTTGAGTGTCAGTTCGGGACAACTTTATCAAGTCTACCCCTAAACAATGTTTATACCCTAACTAATAAGAAGAAGATAAAATAAGAAATTAGTGGTTTCATTGGGTAGGATATAGCGCGACATGATACACCAAACATGGCTATGAATTTTGTAGGTAGTAAGTTTTGTGTAAGACGGCTGTAAAATTGTACTTTCTCGTTTGCGTTTTTTAGGGGGATTCTTACCCAGAATTAGTGATCCATCATCGTCCGTGAAGGCCTATGGTTGCATTGTGCCTTATAAAACAAAACGTAATTAATTGATTAATAAGTAAAGTAAACAATAATATCCAATTAACACTGCAGTTTCATTCCACTTTCCCATCACAACTAGCTGACAAGCCGAATGCAGTTCCAGTTTAAGCGCCATTATTGCGTTGACATTATATCAAGGGTTGTAAATGAACCAAACCATAGCCACTAGCTCAACCCCGGCCCAGCCTATAATAACCTATTACTTGCATAATCTAATTAGCACTAATCAACGGCTGCTAAAGCGCTACTGAAAAGGCGATCTCATGATCCCTCCCAACTATATTGTTCAAAGGGATACCCATGCTGCAGGCACACCATATTGGGGTCTAACTAACTTAGGGCAGTGATCAGTCACACAACGTCTCGATTCTAATTATTGGTCAGATAAGTTCATATTCTATTATGCCTCAAACCTACATGTTAACATTGGACATATACCCCAAGAATCCACCACCAACAGTTGCATTGTGTCTTATATATAAAGCAATATTCCTAATAACCAATTAACATTACAGTCGCATCAATGTATCCCACCATAGCTACCAGACAAGCAGAGCACGGCGCAAGCTTGAGCCATTATTGCACGCGTTGACATTACGAAAAGGAGATGAATGAAGCAAAGCCATAGCCAGTAATATGAAGCTAGCTAGTTAATAGCCTATTACCTGCATAATTAAGTGCTAACGAAAAGGCGATTACTACATACGTTTAAGTCCATATTATGATTAATAAACTAAGTTGTACCAGTTTAAAATACAAGGAATTAGCCAAAGTAACATGGAAGCATGATCAGTGATCCCCCCAACTTTAGGTAAAGGGAAACATAGAAAGTAAGCTATAAAAAGACAGTTTCGATATCATATTCGCAACCGTCCATATACAAAACCTTGTTAGATCTTATTTAAATAACTTGAGATGTTGCGGAAAGCCTTGATGTAAAGGTTAAGAATCTACATTGTGGTGCTTTCTTTTTCGACGAAAGCTACTATGCTACTTGATTCGCCTTCCCTATCAACATACTTCCTGTCTAGCTGCCCGGCGCGTCTCTCTGCCTCCCATTATTACTCTTAACTCCAAAGCATTCTCCATGTCGTCCAACTTTATTTTCGACTATTAAAATTCACACATTTACATCTCTTGTGACGGTCCGTACTAGATTAATCTCATCCATTCTATCTATTTTTTTCCGTCGACCAGATCATAACAAAATTATGTACATAGTCGCATTCAAACAAGTTTAAATCAAGTTGTTTGATGTATAGAGGGCGTTACATTTGTGGCTAGTGTGGCCACAAAGTCTCGTTATCAAGTACTTGTATTATTATAGCCAAGTACCGAAACATTCGTGGACTTAATTTCTATGGTATTTTACGTGCCATGTCCCAAATCTATATCAAACAACAATTATTCATATACATAAACATAGTCTAAAACTGATCCATAAAATTACTCGTATTAGTTAAACTGTTTTATAAATTTCTTGTATAAAGTCGTCTTATACAGAAATAAGCAAAGTGAGTTAAAAAGCAAGGAAAATTTATCTTTCTACAATGCTCGATTTGTTGCCAAAGTCTCAAAGTGGACCCTATTCATAATGCAATACTACTAATAATATCTAACGAAACGACAACAAGTCACGGCATTGCTCTTCTAATTGTTGTATGATCACTGTTACACCCTCTAAATAAGGGAAACTAAGTATCAGTTCTTGAGTCCGACGACATTTTGCTTATACAAGTTAAGCAATACTTGTTGCACTACATATTTTTGAATGGAGAACGTTAATCCTTGAATAGTCTAGCAACGCGAGCAAACCATACAAATGGTACGATTATTTCAACAACAACCTAACAAGAAAAATCGCTATATAACAAACATACAAAGTTGGCCTTATAACACGGGTGGGTCTGGGTCAAGTATTACAAACTTCACATTTTAAATTTTTCGATCATCTTAAATTGGCGTGAGAGTAACATGTAAAACCGTGAATGACAACCACTCGAAATTATTACTTGTATATTTTAAGATAGGCATGATTTCAATGTTTTGAGGTTGTAATTATAACAATTGCAACCATATTTTGATTTAGAAAAGTGATATGTTATGCTTTTGGGTTTGAATAAAGGTACATACAACTAGCTAATTGTTTTCTTTACACCTTGTGCCATTATGGCATAATGTTGCCAAAATAATTGAACGTTGGACCATGCATAATGCATTATAAGAATAATAATGGACTATAGAAGCATGCACGATGCATATATAGCTAACCGTTGTAGAATAATATTATTGGGGCAAGGAAGTCATAAAGGTGGTTTCAATATTGACGGGGTTTGAACCCAGATAATGAGTATCACATCTCATAAGTTTTAACTTTATCAGCTAAGCTAGCAGACATATGCTCCAGCTAAAATGAAGGTTGTTTCGTTGGTGTATAAGGCACACATTGCGCATGGTTGGTAAGAGTTATAGCATGCAGAAACGACCGACTTATTTGGCAAGCTTATTCTTAAAGGAAAGAGTTAGGCCTAAAGATAATATTGTTTTACATTCTATTATTACAACTTCCTAATAAATTAGTCCTTGTATTATGCATTAATGCAAAATTTAGGTGATACTTTATTGACCTAGCTACCAAAACTCTACAGCAAACCACTACAAAACTAGTCGGTTTGAGGCAATCTATTTCCGTCGCATAATACAGATAAATCGTCGTAAAACATGAAGTATTTTACAATGGAAATCTGTCACAATAAATAGTATACATGTCACTTGATCGCTTATAATTTGTCGTAAATACGCTAATTAATCTGTCACAATTTATCATGTTACGGTCGCAACAACATTTTAACTAAGAAAATCATTAAATTCACACACGTACATACATACATACATAGATCAAATACTCAAAAACATTCATAGAATTAAAGAAACAAAAGATGTACTAGCTAGTAGTAATACCATAATGAAACAGCTAGCTATACAAATTACAATTGATGGACTCTATTTGAGTTGGGCTCAAGTAATTGAAAACTGGCCATAAAATAATTAAAAACTGTAAAAATAAAGTTTCTTTGTTGTTTGTTTGCAATTTTGAGCGTAACGGCTAACTTTCAAGGCCGGGACCATAATTTGCAAAGTCCGCCAACCTCCGTGTATGATCCCCCCCTTTACTTTCCACCTATGGACGGTGACACATGTACCGAGGCTTTATCCTCAACTCCGTTCACACCATCGTTTCAGTGAATTAGCCTCATTTTACTTTTACTCGACTCCATTAAAATTCACTGGAATGGATGGAGTGATACCATATTTACAGAATTACTGTGGATAATTAATAGCTCAATGCATCGTCTGGAGCGTGGTTAGACACCCGCCATATCTTAACAGACTTGTCCAAGCTACCACTGTATACCACCCACTGCTCCTCGTCCTCGTCACCTTCAAAATCCGGCTCAACAGCCAAGCACTTGACCGGCCCGCTATGGCCGGACAAGACCGATAAACACGAGTGAACACCAGCGCCGTCTTCTTCCCGCTTCCAAACACAAATGGTCTTATCAGCGGACCCGCTCATAACCAAGTTTCCAGCCGTAGCTAAACACAAGACCGCCATCTTATGACCTCGTAACACGCCACCGTAACACAGCTCCTCCTTCTCCCTCTCCCAAAAATTCACCAATCCGTCAGACGATCCAGCGTACAATGCGAAACCACAACCGCTTTCGCTGTCCTCACCTGTCTCTGACACTGCCAACGCTGTGACCGCGTTCTCTTGTGTTAGTAACGTCGTGACATGAACATGTCTCATGTTTTTTCCATCCAATTCCCTCCTCCATACCTTTACCGTCCCATCCGCTGAACCCGAAAACACTAGCCCATCAAACCCGACTACAATCGAGTTTATCGCATCGTCGTGCGCTTCTATGCTCTCCATACATTTACCATCACTAATCCTCCAAACTTTAATACTTTTATCCCATGAACCCGAGTATAATAACCCGGCATCCTCATTCAAACTCATACACGAAACCGCGTCGAAATGTTTAACTTTCGGCACCTTATGATGCCTCCTCACTTGCACGTACTTATTCGGATTCATAGAACTTCTTAAATAATCTCCAAGCTTGGGAAGCGTACCGATTCGTTTCCCCTTAGCACTCCATATCCGTATCTTCCCATCCTGATGACCCGTAAAAACACGGTCATCTTTCGACACGATAATCGCCTTAACCAAACCACTTCCGGACTTAAACCCGCCCGCGTCGTTAAAATTGTTCCAAACACGGATATTCTTACTTTCTGACCCGGTATAAAGCATTCCCTCTTTCGCTGCTAACGAATACACGTGTCCCTCCTCCCGAAGTAAGGACCCTATCAACGCGTCCTTGCCTCGGGACAGGTACACGTTAGTCGGACTCGTAATATTATTGTTGTTATTAATATTAAGTGTAGGTGGAGGGTACGACGATAATTTAATCCAAGGTGATTTTTGGTACGGTGAACTTGACGCTTGACTCCAAGGCGACATCGTGGCCAAGTTGTTATTATTGTTATTACTATTGAAATAATAGGGGGAAGCTGTAATACTAGCGGAATCATAAGTATCATCCACGTTACAAAAACTACTTAATCTCGGACTAACACTACTACTTGTTGTAGTCGAAATCTCCGAGGCGTTGCTGAATCTGCTACTATCTTTGATTTCTTCAACCAACTCTTCTTGTAACAATTGTCCGAATTTCACTTTTCGGATACAATTATTACTGTTACGGTTATTCATGGCTGGAGCCATAATATTTTGAGAGTTCCGGATTTGTTGTGTAGACAATAATTATTATGGAAAAATATTTGTTAGGAGAAATGGTGTGATAGGAAGGGGGGATGGAGTGTATAAATAGGAAAAGGAACGATGAAAAGAAAGGAGAGTAAGGGGAAATAAGAGAAGGTAGAGAAAGGGTAACAGAAGGATG